>JAVIAB010000139.1:48878739-49138739 GCA_032433765.1 Megaustenia siamemsis
GACAAGATTCCAATAAAAACATAAAACTGGCCGAAGGAAAAATATAGCAGATGTCGCTAATATTTTCCAACAAGAAAAAAAAATACTAGAGGCAAAATGGATACTCTACAATACAATCTTCGTTCAAACGTTGTGCTATCAGTGCCAGACCTGGACTCTTGACTCTATAAAAAGAAGAAAGAACCACTCTCTCTTTCTTTCTTCACTTATTCTTGTAACCGTTCGGGTGTCGCAGGAGATACATTTCTCGCCCTTTTGACGGCTTTAACAATTGTCAAGTGATGTTGTAACGTTTCTTTAATGTTTTCTGTTCATCTTACTCTGGGTCTGCTTCTTGCTCTTCTCCTCATTTAGTATATGCTTTGCATAGTAAGACATCTCACGGTATTTTTTCTAGATGGTCCACAACTAAAATAACATATGTCTGACGTAAGACAGGAACAGCCTAAGAATTGAGCCCGTAAAAGGAGAGTAACAGAAAGCTAAGAAATACCGTCGCCATGGTAAAAAAACAGAAGCAGTTGAAATGGTTTTGCCAAGTGATAAGACTGAAAGATCAAAACATAAAACGGTGAGCCATCCAAAAAAAAATTTTAAAAATACCAGATCCAGGGCCGTCCACAAAAATGTATTCATGATATTTTAGAAACACTAGCAAACATAACAGCAGAAGAGGCACATAAGAGCAAAATTGAACAAATTATATTTCCCTTCGACGCTGAAAGGTAAATGAAGAAGGTAAGAAAAATATATTTGTTTACTTTTACATGGGAAGCACAAGTTAAGTTTTCTGTTGTCGCAACAGCGGTGTCAGCAACCTACAAATGATTAATGTCTTACATCACCTCTGAGCAAACGTTTGTTTCAAAACACAGAGACTAACGAGGTCAGGATCACCGTAGTCCCTGGAAAGATTTTCATTCATTTCACATCTTTTCTCTTGTTTTAACTTTATAGCACACAATTTTCAACTCTTGTAATTAGAAATAAACCCATCAAAGATCATTACTGAAATCCGTATTTTGTCCCTAAACAATCAGGAATTTACAAATCACATTTTTACCCTCCCAGAATCCTAAGCGTCTCAGCGACAAGTCGCTCGTACATTTCCCTCCTGCAAGCAGCCATGATCATCACGTGTGACCGAAGCTTGGCGAGGGCTGTAATTTCTCTGAACAAACAGGCCCTTAAACCACTTCTTTCAGGTCGGTGTTGGAGCGAATTAAGCGTCGCCAACGTTCCAGGGGTGAGAATGGATCAATGAGGATTTAACAGCATCTAATTTCTCACCCCAGTGGCTACGTTTGACTTACGTGTGACGTCACTAAGACTCAAACCAGGTCTCGTTGCCGCCAGCTTTCAATTCAAATCTTCACCGTCTGCAAGGCAAATTGACTTGGTGAAGATAAAGCTTTTCTTTAAAATGTGATTTTTCACAGACTTCAAGTGTGATTTTTTAAAAGTTGTAACAAATCAGAGTCTACATTATTAAATTTGTTGAGACCCCGAATCGTGAATATTGTGATTTCATGGTTCATAAATTGAGCAGAATTAAAATATGTCGCCAGGTAGTAGATGCGGCGTCTGTGTGACTCAGTGACTCAGACCAACTTGACAAAATCAAAGTTCCTGGGTTGCAGACGTCGCAGCAAGACATAGACTGGATGTGATCAACGACTCATAGCTGAATGCTTGCGTCCAGGTTAGCAAGAACAAAAGATGATCGAGATTCTTAATTCAACTCCACCTCTTCGCAGTGCCGCCAGAAAAAGACTAACAAGTTTGACCAAGCCATAATAGATAGAAGAAAGAAGGCAACGTGACAATCAGTTTGATGCAAATTATAACATCTCATTAAGTTAGATTATCATCACTGTACTTTAGGACACTGCCGCATGTACTAGAATCTTCTTCTTAAAATGTTCATCAACATGCAACTGTGCCATTTCGGTGTTTGTGGACTTTTTTTTTCCCACCGGTCCAGAATATATCTCTGTTTTGGAAATGGAACACTTCACCCCGGGTTTTTACAGTTTAGATGCCGATGTAGTTTCAATTTTTTTTACAAAACCCTTCACTCTGCCTATCTTTCTAGAACTGTTAATAACTCGGCTCTATCGACTGGATGTCCGTCTGATGTGATAGCCGAACAGACTAATCTATCTGTTTCTGCTTAGCCTTCTACACCAGCATTGCGCGGAACGAACAGGAAGGTAATACGTCAGATCGTTGGCCTCTATGATGAGTCCAGCGACTGCCTGCGTATGAAACCTCACTGGACTTGGTGAATTAAGCTCATCGTGTCATTCAGCACGCAGAAATGTATGTCATCTTGTGACTTTATAGCTCTTGTCATAGTCATGAACTCCATCGCCATACTATCGGTCCTCATTCCGTGCAACTAAAGTCTTTAATATTGTTGTCATTGGAACGATCAGTGAACTCGCAAACACTATCCTGACTGCGCACTACAAACCATCTGTAGAGATAGCACTCAAGTGTCTTAGAATGTATACAATGATTCCATTAACGTCTACATTAACCACAATCGAGTTCTGTTCTGTGTCTACGCCATCTTAACGCCATTTTAAGAACTAACTATGAAGGGGAGTAGTCATCGAGCAAACTCCAAAAATAAAGAAGAAAGAAACATCCCGGATTTATTCTCCAGCTTAACCCATACAGTTTAGAAGCTATCATGGTACATGAACAATGTACTCTCCAGCTTAACCCATACAGTTTAGAAGTTATCATGGTACATGAACAATGTATTCTACAGCTTAACCCATACAGTTTAGAAGTTATCATGGTACATGAACAATGTACTCTCCAGCTTAACCCATACAGTTTAGAAGTTATCATGGTACAGGGACACAGGTACTCTCCAGTTTAACCCATGGAATTTAGAAGTTATGGTACAGGAACACAGGTACTCTCCAGTTTAACCCACGCAGTTTAGAAGTTTTCATGGTACAGGAACACAGGTACTTCAGTTGAATAGGAAACGAATCACAAACAGCAGGAACAAGTAGACAACCCTCAGCCAAGATCAAACCCGCCACACAAGTTTGTCAACTTTCGCTGATGCTCATCTAAACGACAAACGTTGAGAAATCAAAGAATACCTTCAATGTCTACATTTATCATGTGGTCAAAAGGATAGGAAGAATCTGATTAAACGAGACAATGTTATCAGGGAAAAAAATAAAAAAAGCAGAAATTGACAGAGACACTTTTTTCAATACTTATATAATGTAATATTAATATATAATTATTATATGTAATAAAGTAAATGCCCGCAGTACACACACCTAAAAAGCAGAGCTAATCCTGACATTTGGGTAAACCTACAAGTGCACCGTCAATTTGCTTATCCTTGCCGATCCGATAAACAGTTATCGCTATAGAAGAGGAAGAGAAAGAAGAAACATGTTAACGAAATCTGAGTTGGCAGATATCATGATGACTTAATATATAAACGGTGCTGTTAAAAGCTAAAAATGTAGTCTCAAAAGGACAGAATTAACACATTATTCAAACACACAAAAACTAAAGTGGTTTCATAGAATCAAGATAGCACCAAGATGGACGCAATGAGATGGACGCTTGTTTGCGTTTGAACAAAGCCCAACGGCCAAGATCTGAATTTGCAGAATTTCATCATTCTCAACAGCGGCCGTTATAGTTTAGCTTTTACTGGCACAATGCTTGGAGTTTAGCTTTCTGTCCGTATGGTACATTGTGCGCATAACAGTGGAGAATTACACCACCATATGTCATCCAACAAGCTTTGTGGTTGTGTGCACAAGGCGACGCGCCATGAGTATCGTGATCATGTGCATTCTAGTCTTGTCGTTGTTGCTGTATATGGCCACTGCTGTTTCTGCTGAGGTAACGCCAAACAATATAGGTTCGGAGAAATGCTTGCCAAGTCTAAGGCTGATGTTCTTGCACATAATAACCTACATTGACTCGGTTGTAACGTTGCTACTACCGCTGATCGTCATTACTGTCATGCTCTTCACGATCGTTCTGTCCATCATACACAAGTCCCGGTGGAAGAAGCTCAGTGGCCTGCCAATGCTGGAAGTTTCCGAGCTGAAACCGATCAACGATCCTAGGTGGAGCTCAGTGCACGCCCAGGTTCGTGTGGATAGGACGCTCTTTGCCTTGTCTCTGTCTTACATCATCATGAACGCACCCAGCCACGTGGCCAGACTGTCCTATCTGATGCGGATTCAAAACTCAGGGAACATTAAATTGACATTCTCTGAAGATCTTATCCGGCTGATCTTCCAGCACGTCAGCCACGCCCACCATGCCTGCACGTTTTGAATCTCCGTGGTCGTCAGTAGAAACTTTACCAAGAACCTCAGACAAACTTTAGTGGACGTTACCAAGTATATATGTTAGTCGTGGCTTATATCTTGGTGGTTGTCTGTGCTAACCATGGCTCATATCTTTGTGTGTGTATGTGATAGCCATGGTTCCTATCTTGGTGGATGTAGGTGATAGCCATGGCTCAATTCTCGGTGTATATCCGTGCTAGTCGTATCTCATATCTTAGTGGGAGCCTGTGATAGCCATGGCTGATATCTTGGTGGGTGTATGTGCTGGCCATAGCGCATATCTTGGTGTGTGTCTGGGCTGGCCATGATTCATATCTTGGTGTGTGTCTGTGCTGACCATGGTTCATATCTTAGTGTATATCCGTGTTAGCCATGGTTCATATCTTAGTGTATATCCGTGTTAGCCATGGCTCATATCTTAGTGAGTGTATGTGCTGGCCAAGGTTCATATCTTTGTGTGTGTCTGTGCTAGCCATGGTTCATATCTTAGTGTATTTCCGTGCTAGCCATGGCTCATATCTTAATATGATTCTGTGCTAGCCATGGCTCATATCTTAGTGTGTTTCTGTGCTAGCCATGGCTCATATCTTAGCTTGTGTGCGTGTGCTAGCCATGCTCATATCTTGGTGTGTGTCCGTGTTAATCATGTCTCATATCTTTGTGTGTGTCTGTGTTTAGTCATATCTCACATCTTAGTGTGTGCAAGTCTGTGTTAGTCACCTCTAGTGACTCGGGCAGATGGTGCTCGTAAACCTGGGAGGGCCGACCATCTAAGGGCAGAATCCCTTGAATAAGGGCAATATCTGTGTTAGTCATGTATCTTATCTTTGTGCGTGCATGTCTGTGTGAGCCATATCTCATATCTTTGTGTGCATGTCTATGTTAGTCATATCTCATATCTTTGTATGCATGTCTATGTTAATCACATCTCTTAACTTTCTGTGTGCATGTATATGTTAGTCATGTACCATATATTTGTGTGTATGTCCATGCTAGTCATGTCTCATATCTTTGTGTGTTTGTATTTAGTCATATCTCATATCTTTGTGTGTGCATATCTATGTTAGTCACATCTCCTATCTTTAGGAGTGCATGTTTATGCTGGTCATGTCTCCTATCTTTGTGAGTGCATGTTTATGTTAGTCATGGCTCATATCTTAGTGTGTGTATCTGTGTTAGTCATATCTAATATTTTAGAGTGGGTCTGTGTTAGTCACATCTCATATCTTAGTATGTGTGTGTGTCTGTGTTAGTCATATCTCATATCTTGGTGTGTGTCAGTGTTAGTCATGCCTCATACCGTTGTGTTCATGTCAGTGTTAGTCACATTTCTATCGTTGTGTGTGCATGTCTGCGTTAGTCACCTCTAGTGACTCGGGCAGATGGTGCTCGTAAACCTGGGAGAGCCGACCATCTAAGGGCAGAATCCCCCACAGAAAAGACAATCTGCTGCCTTGCAGGAAGATTGGGGACAATCAACGGCTAAGGAAAGCAAACCTGAATAAAATGCTGACTAAAATCGTATGCACTGGCGCAGAACACAGTGCAACGTTTTAACAGGTATTCAATCAGGGTGGATCTAACAGACTCTAATTATGATGTTCTGTCTGTGGGGTCGATCAATTCACTTGAACAGGCAGCTGTCTTCATGTGGGCCTCTGGAATCCTACTCTATAAAGTCTTGATCGCAGAGAGAGAGAGAGAGAGAGAGAGAGAGAGAGAGAGAGAATCAAGATATGGACAGGAAAACATATGATAGCTTCCCCCATCAAGGCAAGAGAAGGAGTAAAATAACGATCCATGGAAGCCAACTTTCGATGCAAAAGAATATGAATGGGAGCAATAATTTTAACAGCATAAAAGATATACTCATATTTCAAAGCAACTCTATCTATCTTTCGTTCGCATGAAGTATTGTCTATATCCGCAATGTCGTTTCCTGTATAAATTTTACTGTCTTTTATAATTCTTGCAGTTGCCTATATAGTTTTGTCTGTAGTGTTGTATCTATGGGCCAATGGATTTTCCTCAGTCTACTATATTCGGTGCAGTTTTGAAGTATGTGTTCAGCAGTCTGGGGCGCCTTTCCACATGTACATGTAGTTGAGGTGCCGATCTTGAATTTTGTATACATGTGACTATGGAGTCGAGTGTGTCCTGTTCTGAGGAGTATAATGATAACTTGTTCACATCCACTCATATTATTATAGGCATCCTGATTTGGGGCTTATTGTCCTCTGATTGATTTGATTATCTGTTTCTTATGATGGTATGTAACCGATGCATCTGGTTATGTGCCTATTGAACCGTCCTTTGCCAACTGATCTGCTTTCTTATTTCCAGGTATTCCACAGTGAGATGGGATCCACTGCAGGGCAACCCTGTTCAGTCAACAAGGTCTGCATATGTGAGAATTTTCTGGACTACAGTGCCTGGAGTACTGATCTTGTAATGATAAACAGCTATATCTACTTAGCTTTACTGTATGGTGCTGAAACATGGACACTAAAAAAGAAAACTGATTGTCTTAACATGTAAATTTATTGAAGAATTTGGATAAATGGACGGAAAGAAACGAAACAAATAAAGAAGGTTTGAAAGAAAGAATAGAAAGAACTGTTTAACAGAACAAGACAAATATAATTTTTGGGGCACATAATGATACATCAAATAATGTACGTTATCTTGCAGGAGACAGTACAAGGTAAATTCTTCTTCTGCTTCTGCGATCATGACTCTGTCAGAGTAGGATTCCGGACTCTCATAAAGGCAGCTGTCTGTTTAAGTGATTCGGTTGCCCCGTATAGTTTCTCTTCCAGGGAGGTGGGTGTGATCCACATTGTGATTCTCATGTCTGTGTACTGGGGACAATCCTGTAGATCATGTTTTGTTGTCATGTTGTCCAGTGTGCAGTGGCACTAACTAGTAGTACCAATTTTGAGTTTTCTGAACATGTGGTTTGTACAAGGTAAATGATGCAGGCGCAAACAAAAATGAAAGTGAACTTACGACATCGCGAAATGGACAATCATATATGGCAGCGCACAACATCAAGTTAAGAGACAGGGTGAAATGCTACTCCATGGTAGTGAACCTCAAGTACGGTGGTGGTATAAAACTATGATGATTCATGGCTAGAAGCTTCTCAGTGTCGTTCTTAGCACGTCCGTTTTCATAACAGCAATTAAACAGTTTAGATTTAGTTAAAGATGATTTCTATAAACAGCTACAATGTCAGATGGATGCAAGCCCAGCCAAGGATATTATAATCTTGATAGGAGACCTAAATGCTAAAGTAGGATCACACAACAGAGGCTTCGAAGAGATTATGGAAAACATGGACTTGGAGATATAAACGAGGATGGAGAGATATTTGTGAATTTCTGCGTCCTTAATCAAGTGAGCCTAGGAGGAACAATATTCCAACATAAAATAATACACAAAGCTGCATGGGTGTCACCAGATCATAGAACGGAAAATCAAATTGATCACATATGTATTAATAATAAGTTTAAGTCATCCTTACAGGATGTAAAAGTATATAGAGGGGCAGATGTAGCGTCGGATCATCATCTTCTGATAGCCAAACTTAAAATTAAACTAAAAAGGTTTACTACAAAGAATAAGGGTAGAACGTATTTCAATGTAGGGTTTCTTAAAGAACAAGGAATTAAAGATAAATTCGCAGTCACAATATCAAACAAATACCAAGTCCTCCAAAAACTAGAAATACTATAAATATAGAAGATCATTGGAAACAGGTAAAAGATATATGGAAAGAGACATGCGAAGAAACACTAGGGAAAAGAGAACGCCAGAATAAAGCATGGATGACAGCAGAGACCCTGGACAAAATTAAAGAAGAAAGAACAAGAAAGCAGACATAAATAAAAGTAAAACGAGAAGTAATAAAGCCAAGACACATGAAGCTTACACAGAGGTGAACAAAGAAGTGAGAAGATGCATTAAAAGGGATAAGGAGAAATATATAGATGAACTAGCTAAAGAGGCAGAAGAAGCAGCAAATAAAGGGAATATGAAAGAACTGTATAACAACACAAAGAAATTAGGTGAAAAATACAAACAGATCAATGCCTTTATTAAAGATAAGAAAGGAAATCTGCATAGTAATATAAGGGAACAAATGGAGAGATGGAAAGGGTACTTTGAAGAACTTTTGAATAGACCCAGCTCAAATAATCCTCCAGATATACTACCAGCAGAAGAAGAATTACACGTTAACTGTGAAAAACAAGCAAAGAAGAAATAATGAAAGCCATCAAACTATTAAAAAATGGTAAAGCCACAGGACCAAATGAAATTCCTTCGAAAGCCATCAAAGCAGATATTAATACCTCTACCAAGATGTTACATGATCTATTAGATACAATTTGGGAGAGGGAAGAAATACCTAAAGACTGGAAAGAATGTTATATGATCAAACTACCAAAGAAAGGAAGTTTACAGGAGTGCACAAATTATAGGGGAATTATGCTACTATCAGTGCCAGGAAAAATATTAAGCAGAATCATTCTGGAGAGACTAAAAGAGGCCATAGAGATACATTTGAGAGATGAACAAGCAGGTTTTAGGAAAACAGATCATGTGCTGATCAAATAACTACTCTACGTATAATAGTTGAAAAAAGTTTAGAACTAAAATCCCCACTTTATTTTGGATTCATAGATTACGAAAAGGCATTCGATAGTTTAGACAGAGAATACTTTGGGAGTTACTGAGTCATTACGGAATCCCCATAAAGTTTATTAACCTGATAAAAACAATGTATGAAGGAACGAAATGTAGTGTGGTGCATGAGGGATAGCTTACAGAAGCATTTGAAATAAGAACAGGAGTAAGGCAGGGATGCCTTCTGTCTCCATTTCTCTTTCTACTGGCCATAGATTGGATTATGAAAATAACTAAAAATAACAGAAATGGAATCCAGTAGTCACTTACCAAACAACTTGATGATTTAGACTTTGCTGATGACATAGCTCTCCCATCACACAACCATCAACAGATGCAGGATAAAATGAGCATACCTGGTGAGAGATCACAACATCTAGGACTGAAGATTAATAGAGATAAGACCAACATTATGAGAATTAATACATTTGATAATAACCAAATAAAACTAGGAGAAATACCTCTATTAGATGTACAATCTTGTATATGTCTGGGCAGTAATATAGATAAAGAGGGAGGAACAGAAAATGATACCAAAATAAGGATATCAAAGCAAGAGGTGCTTTCATTGCACTGGGAAACATATGGAAATCCAAAGAAATTAGGTTAAATACAAAAATAAAAATTTTCAGCTCCAATGTTAAGTCGGTCCTATTATATGGCTGTGAAACATGGAGAACAACAAAATTGACAATCATGAAGATACAGACTTTCATTAATGGATGCTTACGCAGAATAAAAGGATGGAAATGGCAGGACAAAATCACTAACATAGAATTATGGAAATGTACCGGTCAAACACCAGTGGATAAAGAGATACAGCGAAGACGGCGCTGGATAGGACACACACTACGGAAGCCAACTGAGAGTATTATTACACAAGAGGCAGTTTTTTGGAATCCCCAGGGGAAAAGACAAAGAGAAAGACCAAGGAATTCTTGGAGAAGACAGATAGAATCAGAGATGAAGGTGATGGGGAAGACATGGAATGATCTTAAAAGAATGGCAAAAAACAGACCGACTTGGAAAGTGTTTGTTAAAGACCTATGCTCCACTGGGAGCTAAAAAGGTAGAAGACGAAGAATTCAACAGTTGTCTTCACTTTACATATTATAATTCTATTTGCGGTCTAATTAAACTTAAACTATATATTCTGCTGTAGAACAGGTCGTATACCACCAGGAAGTCAATAATTAAAGACAAGAACTAAGAAACAGGAAATAAGGATATGACATAAAAGAAGTTCTACGTCTCTGACTGTACTTCTTTGAGTTGCGTCTTTTAACTCCTATTTCTGGAACTCCACTGTAGTGACGAGCTGTAATGATTTCCTTGCATTTCCGGTTCGTGAGGGCGGAGCTAACACTCATCAGTTCAAAGTAGACCGTTCAATACTTGTAGAGAGGTAAAGGAGGCCTTGTAGCATTTAAAGTAGATTAGAGTTAGGCAATCTTTCGTAAACTATGGGTCAGGTATGAAAGATGTAAAGACACTAAGTTCCGGATACTCTCATCTATTGAAGTACACACACACACACCTACACAGAGAGAGAGAGAGAGAGAGAGAGAATGAGCCTTACACATATACAATTATATATACACATGAAGGTGTAACATTCTAATATATATATATCTTTTTAAAATTTGCACGCACAAATTATTGTAGATTGTAATGTAGTAGAAAAATATATTAATTTTGAAGAACTGAGAAAAAAGCTAGGAATAGCCCCCGCCTTGAATATATAAGGAAACAAAAGATAAAATGGTTTGACTACGTGACAAGGCAGAAAGATCAAAACACAAGCCTTCAACAAACGTGATAACACCATACCCAAGGATCGACAACGAAAAATATGGTACGATGGAATATTAGAAGCACAAGGAAACATAACAGCAGCAGAGGCGAACAGAAGAGCAAAAGACCGCAAATATCTCCTCTTCGACGCTGAAAGGCAGATGAGGAAGGAAAGAGGAAGAAAAAAGAAGTTGTATATTTGTGACAGAAATGAGAGAAAGAGAAAGAGAGAGAGAGAGAGAGAGAGAGAGAGAGAGAGAGAGAGAGAGAAGGGATGGAAAAATTAAAAAAAGAAAGAAAGAAACGGAACAACACAATATAAAATTTAAATTTAAGAGGTTATCACTTTAATGAGAGGGTTGTGTTTAAGTCACCGTTTTCACTACAAATTAAATACACGGAGTTACCGCGACACAATAAACAAAATATTCGAGGTCCATCTTTCCTGGAAAATACGACTTTCTGTATTCACTTTTCTTTGTTGATGGTGGCATTACATAATTATGTTACGATACCATTTCCTTACCCAAACTGACACTAAAGACAAAGCTACATCTTATTTTTGATCTACCAGACTTGCTAACATTACAAAATACTGCAGTCACTAATTCTGATATTTTGATTTGTAATGTCTTGTTTATTAAAATACACACAC
Source organism: Megaustenia siamemsis (assembly GCA_032433765.1). Classification (NCBI taxonomy): domain Eukaryota; kingdom Metazoa; phylum Mollusca; class Gastropoda; order Stylommatophora; family Ariophantidae; genus Megaustenia; species Megaustenia siamemsis. The sequence continues at coordinate 48,890,227 of JAVIAB010000139.1, forward strand.
CATCTACTCCCATAACTACGATTCTTTACCAATCCGAAAACTAAAGTAAAAGCTAAACCACCTTTATATCTTGCATAGTTATCAAAGATTTCATAAACCGATGTCGCCTAAGAGGTCCCTGGTTTTGTTTTAAATGATTTCGTAATAAAATGTATGCACCATCTACCCACCACTACAATCCCGTACCTCTCCCAACACTAGAGACAAAGTTAAACTTCCCTTTTCATCTTGCATAATTGTCGAAAGTATAATAGACTGCTGTCGCGTAAGTGTCCATTCTTAAAGACACCGATCTTTTCAGCCTTATACGATCACAAATTTGACGCAATCATTTTCCTTTTGGTGACACTGTAAAGCAAATAACTTCATTAAATAAAAAAAAAATGTAGGTTTAAAAAAATCGTACTTGCATATCTGTGTTATTTTATTTATCTTTTTTTTTCAGCCCAGGCACTGGAGTGTTTAGTAATGTCCAATCAACCTCTCGGACCAGTCAAAATTGCTTCTCGGACCGGTTCTGGCCTGCGGGCCATAGTTTGTTCACACCTGATCTAAAGTCGTAGGAAAATGAATTATTAAATTCTTTGTGCTAGGACTTGGAATGTTTGAACACTCGTGCAGAAGGGTAAACTGGAAAACATCAAACAGGAAATGAAAAGAATGGGTTTACATTTACTGGGACTTTGCGAAATGTGATAAATTGGATCAGAGGAGATATATTCTGATGAACATAAAAAAATCTATTCTGGAAGTACTGAACACCAAAGAGGAGTAGGTATCATCTTGGATACAGAAAGAACAAAAACAGAGAAAGGCTTTTACCCAATATCTGACAGAGTCCTTTTAGTGAAATTGAATGGAAAGCTAATAGATATACATCTTTTAAAAGTTTATGCACCAATAGCAGACAGTCTAGAGAAAACAATTGAAAAATTTTACGACGAGTTAAATGAGGTACTTTGTAAATGCAAACCACATTAAAAAAAACCATAGTTCTAGTTGATCTTAAAGCAAAAGTAGGAAAGGAAAGAGTTGACTAAGTAGTTGGTCATTATGGCTTAGGCAGGAGGAATGAAAGAGGTGACAAACGTATTGACTGGGCAAGAACAAACAACATGATGATAGGAAACACCTGGTTTAAGCAACATCCAAGACTTGTGTGGACATAGAAAAGCTCAGGAGACAACGCACGTAATCAAATTGATTACATAATGATAAACAGCAGATGTAGAAACAGTCTGGTGTGTGTGAAAACTAGAACAGGGGAAGATTGCAAGAGTGATCATGTACCAGTTGTGGGAAAGCTTAGAGTAAAATTAAAAACAACAAAACGAGCGTCAGTTACCATCAAGTTAAATTTAGATTTACTCAAATCAGACAAAACGTTGCATGACAAATATAAAATCACAAATCATAATAGGTACAACGCAATAGAGAAGATACAAAGCATTGAGGAACAGTGGGAAATGCTAAAAGAATCATTGTGACAAACATCAAAAGAGTTCGTACAACCAGTGATGACAAATTCAAGAAAGAAATTGATGACAGATGACATTTTGCAGCTAATGGATACAAGAAGAAGAAATAAAGTAAAAAAAGAGGAGTATAAAAGATTCTTCTTCTTTCTTCTACTTCTATCCTTCCTCTGTTCCCGTTGGCGTCGAGGGGAGAAACAATCTGCGATTCTTTGCTCTTCTGTTGGCCTCTTCCGATGTTATTCCTCCTAGTGACTCTATTATACCCTTTATCCATCTCTTTCTCGGTCTTTCTCTTAATCTGGCGTTTTCGTAGCGTTTGTTTATGGCTCTTTGCGTCATTGTTAGTTCTTTTTGTCTTGTTATGTGGCCGAACCAATTTATCTGTTGTTTCTTTATGTATTCGATGGCTGGTTCAATTTCGAGTTTCTTCCTCAGTTCAGTGTTTCTTACTCTGTCCCTTAAGCTGTTTCCTGTCATTCTTCTGACACATTTCATTTCGGTGGTCGTTATCTTTTTTATTGTTCTAGAGTCCAGCGTCCAATTCTGGCACTGATAGCACATAGTTGGTAGGAAAATTGATTTGTATATTGCCCTTTTTGCTTCCGTAGTTATTGCTTTGTTTTTCAATAGTGTTGATACTTGGCCTATAACTTGGCATGCTTTGTTACACCTTATATCTATCTCGGTCTCTTGGTTATTGTCTTGTGTTAACGTGCTACCCAGATATTTAAAATTGTCTACTTGCTTTAAAGTCGTAATATCTATTATGATGTTTAGTTTTTCTTTCTTTCTCGCTATTGCCATTACTTCGGTTTTGCTTATGTTGATCTTCATGTTGTGTTGTTTACAAGTGTTATTTAGCCTGTTGATATGTTCTTGTAGGTCCTCAGTTGTTTCATGTATCAGAACTTGGTCGTTTGCAAATAGTATTTCATTTATTTCTTCCTCTCTTCTGTTGTTTTCTGGTACGTATATTTCGTTCTCTTTACGTACGTATAAAATATTAAATAAAGAAATTGTAATAAAATGCAATGAAGCAAAAGAAGCATGGCTAAAACAGATATGAAAAGAGATTGAAATGCAACAAAAAGGAGATGCCAAAGCTATATACAAACAAATTGAAGAATTAACATGAAGACAAACGAAATCAAATACTGGATGTTTAAGATTAAAGGAAGGAGAACAGTTGATCGAACAAGAAAGCATACGAGAACGATGGACAGAATACATTAAAGATCGTTATAATGATGAACAAACAGAAGTAAATATTAAGGACAACGGAGAAGGACCTGAAATACTCAAAGAAGACGTAGAAGACTCCTTGCGCAATATGAAATCAGGAAAACCTTCTGGACCAGATAATACAACTAAAGAAGAGATTAAAGCCATGGGTGATTTTCCAATAGAATTAATAACACAAATATTGAATGATATCTACAACACCGGATCTATACCAGACTACATGCTCAAATCAATATTCATAGCCCTACCAAAGAAATCGGGTGCGATTGAATGCGATGATCATCGCACAATAAGCCTTATTGGTCACATGACTAAGATATTACTAAGAATCATCACGCGAAGAGTGCGAAACAAAATCAGTCCAGAAATTAGTAATGAACAGTGTGGTTTTGTTAGAGATAAAGAAACAAGCAATGCCATATACATCATAAGATCTTTAGTAGAAAGAGTCACAGAGGTGAAAACAGATCTAAACCTATGTTTAATTGATTATACCAAAGCATTTGACAAAGTAAAGCCCCAAGAGATAATCACAATTTAAAAAGCATAAACGTAGACAGCAAAGATCAAAGAGACATGATCACCTACGTCAGCAGGCTTGGTACTTGATGATGATGATGTGCTAGGACGCAGCCCTCGGCTTGTTCCTCAATTGTTTACCATTAATCTTTTTCTTCTTCCTTTCAAAACCTTGTGGAGCATAGGTCTTCAACAAACACTTTCCAAGCCGTTTTCTGCCTTCATCATAATCAAGTACCCAGCTTGCTGGCGTAGGTGATCATGTCTCTCCACAAATTTCGATCACGACAGTTATTTATCATTTATGGTGTTGACTTTCTGCCAAGCCATTCTCTTAAGCTGTCTGGTATCTTTTCTCTTTGCTTCCCTTTTTCCTAATTGTTACACTATATTCCAGTTGTTCCCTTCTCATTACATGGGCAAAAAATGACGATTGTTTCTTCCTAATATTGGAAATTAGTCTCTTTTTGCTTTGGCCTCTTTCAGAACGTTTTCATTACCCTTCTTTGCTGTCCATTGTATTCTCTACATCTGTAAAACCACATTTCTACAGACTCCCGTGATTTTCTTGTCTGTTGTCCTATTGTCCATGATTCACATCTATATGTTAAGACTGGCTCTACATAACATTTAAGAGCTCTTTTTTATTGTTTCTATTGTCAAAAATGGATTGCATAGTATCTTCCTCATTTTTTGGAAAGCTGCTTTTGTCTGGGCCATTCTGCATCTCACCTCTTTTGTACTTCTTCCATCTGAGGTTAACAAAGTTCCCAAATATTTAAATTCATGTACCTGTTTTAATATTGTTTCAATTGTCTTTATTTTACACTGAGGTGATGTCTTTTTCTTTGTTGTTACCATTACTTCTGTCTTTTTGCTATTAAGTCTGAGTTCTTTATTTTTGCTTTCTTTCACTACAATTTCCAACATTTCTTGTTACTCATTTTCACTCTTAGCGAGTAAGACTGTATCATCATCATACCTTAGATTATTTATATTATGACCTCCAATTGTTATTCCAAGCATGCCCTTTATGGATCTTAAAATAATCTCACTATAAATATTAAACAAATCTGGAGACAGCATACAACCTTGTCTAACACCCTGTTTTATTTGTTGAAACATTCCCAATTGGTTTCCAGTTCTTATGGCCGCTGTTTGTTGCCAGTACATGTTCTTTATTATTCTTAGATCTTTTCTGCCTACGTTCATGCTTTCTAAAGTGTTGATTATCTCTTAGTGCTTTACTTTGTCAAATGCTTTGGTATAATCTATGAAACATAGGTTTAGATCTGTTTTAACCTCTGTGGCTCTTTCTACTAAAGATCTTGTGCTGTTAATGGCATTGCTTATTCCTTTATCTCTAACAAAACCACACTGTTCATCGCTAATTTCTAGACAGATGTTGTTCGGCACTCTTCGCATGATGAGTCTTAGTAATATCTTATTCATGTGACTCATAAGGTTTATTGTGCGATGATCATTGCATTCAATCGCACCCGATTTCTTTGGTAGGGCTATGAATATTGATTTCAGCAGGTCGTCTACTATACATCCGGTGTTGTAGATATCATTCAATATTTTAGTTATTATTTCTTTTCCAAAATTACCCATGGCTTCAATCTCTGCTTTAATTATATTATCTGGCCCTGGAGCTTTTCCTGCTTTCATATTGCGCAAGACGACTTCCACTTCTTCTTTGAGTATTTCTTGTCCCTCTCCATTATCCTTAATATTTAAAATCTGTTCGTTCATCATTATAAATATTCTTAACGTATTCTGTCCATCGTTCACGTATGCTTACTTGTTCAATCAATAGTTCTCCTTCCTTTAATCTTAAACGTCCAGTTTTTTATTGCGTTTCTCTTCGTGTTAATTCTTCAATTTGTTTGTATATAACTTTAGTATCTCCTTTTTGTTGCATTTCAATCTCTTTGTATCTCTCTTTTAGCCATGCTTCTTTTGCTTCATTGCATTTTATTACAACTTCTTTATTTAATCTCTTATCCTCATATTTATTTCTTCTTGATGTATCCATGAGCTGCAAAATGTCATCTGTCATCCATTTCTTTCTTGAATTTGTCATCACTGGTTGTACGAAATCTTTTGATGTTTATTGCATTAATTCGTTTAGTATTTCCCACTGTTCATCAATAGGGAGCCGCGATAGCTCAGTGGTTAGTGAACTGGACTACCACGGACAAGGGGTAGGGTTCGATCCCAACCGACGGCTCCGGGTTCACCCAGCCTTAAATGGGTACCGGATTTTTTTCTGGGAAAGTAAAGCAGCACGGGCGTAATACTGACCACATTACCCCAAAAATCATGTGCTGAAGGTCTGTAAAATATAGGGTCACTAACACCATATTTCCCTATACGCCACTTGGCGTGACGGGGGTACTTTACTTTACTTTTTTTACTGTTCATCAATGCTTTGTATCTTCTCTATTGCATTGTACCGGTTCTGAAGTGTGATTTTATATTTATCTTTGCAACTTTTTGTCTGAATTAAGTAAATTTTAATTTAACTTGATGTTTTGTTCCTTGTCATCATTTTAAAATTATTCTATGTCTTCCCCATCATCTTCATCCCTGCTTCCAACTGTCTTCTCCAAGAATATTTCGGTCTACTTCTTTGTCTCTTCCCCTGTGGATTAAAAACAAAACAAAACAAAAAAATGCCTGCCGTGTAATACTCTCAGTTGGCTTCCGCAGTGTGTGTCCTATGTTTACGATTAATTCTTTCCCTAAATCGTTCAGCATATGTTTTTAAACAAAAATATTTTAAGAATGTCAGTAGAGAATTCAACTATTTATTAATTAAATGTAACCCATCAACCTGGAAAGAAGCTATTATGGTGCCCATCCTCAAGTGTGGAAAAGACCCACTAGACACAAGTAGCCTACTGAGCTGCCTAAGTAAACTCATGGAAAGTCTGGTTAACAGAAGACTTATGTGGCATTTCGAGACAAAACAACATAACGTACCACAACAAAGTGGCTTTCGTCAGCACAGATCAACTGAAGACCTGGTCACTTGCATTGCACAGGAAATAGAGGATGCTCTACAAGAAAAGAAACACACACTGGCAGTGTGGGTCGACATGGAGAAGGCTTTTGATAAGGGTTTGGCGAGAGGGTTTAAAGAACACGCTTTTTAGAATAGGCATCCAGGGTCGTTTATTCAATTGGGTCTCTCAATACCTTCAGGATAGAACAGCCAGAGTACAAGTTCAAGGTCAACTAAGTAAGAAGGTCTCTATCGAACAAGGTGTCCCACAAGGCGGAGTCTTGTCCCCAACACTCTTTTTAATTTTCATAAATGACATCGTAATGAACATTCCACCCACTATACACTCAGCAATATACACAGATGATCTGGCGTTATGGGCTCCCGAGGAAAGTACGTTGGTGGCTGAACCCAGGATACAAGATGTTCTAGGTGAACTTGAAAAATGGACGAACACCTGGTTCTTACCAATCAACGAAAAAAAAACTACATATACAATTTTCAGCCTATCAAGAAACACACTCTCTGCAAACTTGAAGATAAAAGACCATACACTAACTTTTGATCACAACCCAACATATCTTGGCGTCACTATGAATCGCAGAATGACTTGGAAAAATCAGATAGACAGAGCAAGGAAAAAAGCCAGAAAACGAACAAATATTATGAACAAATTGGCAGGAACGTACTGGGGGGCGGGGGGGGGGAAGACAGCAATATTTTAAAAAGACAATACGTAGGAAGAGCCAGACCAGTTCTAGAGTATGGAGTCACAGCCTGGACTATGTCTTCCAAATCACACCTTAGCAAAATTAACAGAACACAGAACCAAGCTGCCCGTATCATCACTGGTGCTATGAAATCTACACCTATCAAGACTAGAAACAGTAACAGGTTTACAACCCTTAGATGACAGACGGGTCACTAAAGTATTGCAACAAGCGGAGAAATATAGAAGGCTCCTTAGCCACCCTTTGCACAAAAGAATAACTGGTTCCGGAATTGTTCGACTAAAGAGGAGCAACTTCGCTGCAATTGCCAATGAACTAACTATTGGAGACCCAATACTTTCCCAAACAATATCGAAACCCTTGGGCCCATCTGATATGTCTCCTCGTGGAAAGCATAAAATACCAGAACTAAAAGAAAATATAACAGGAATCATGAAAAAAGGCATCCAATCAGACACAGAAAGAAAACAAGTAGCAGAAAAATGCATACACGATACCTACCCACAGGACTCTTGGTCCCACATATACACAAATGGCTCTGCTACAAATGCCACTAGAAATGGAGGGGGATGTGTGTTCTTGACGCTGAATAACCAGGATGAGATCACCAAGTCAATAGCTAATGGGAAATTCTCAAACAACTTTAAAGCAGAAACTGAGGCCATCAGAGATGCTGCGACACTGGCTACTCAACACAAAAATAACATGCACAATAAATTGGTGATTCTGACTCATGCACTGTCAGTACTATCAGCTCTAAAAAGCCCCAAGAACAATGAAATAGATGACTTGAGAACAACCCTGGACCAACTATGCAATAACTTCCAGAGAGTAGTCATTCAGTGGATACCATCACACTGTAATATACACGGGAACGAACGCGCAGACAAATTAGCTAAAGAGGGAGGGAGATTACCACAAGAGAACCATCCGCTCAGTTATGATGAAGCCAAATCCATCCTCAAAGGTCAGTTTCAGGAAAAATGGAAACGAGAACAACCAAAGCATAACGAGAGTGACGGATACCATCAACCACCAAGGAGGGAACAAGTCATCGTACTTCGCCTACGCACTGGCCACAATAGAATGAGAAATCACATGTTCACCAAATTCAAAATAGGTACTACCAGCCTATGCCACTGTACATTCGACAATATGACTACAAAACATGTTCTACAGGATTGCCCCCAGTACACAGACCTAAGAAGAGCAATGTGGTCCACGCCCACCTCCCTGGAAGAAAAACTATATGGGGCAATCGATTCGCTTAAACAGACAGCTGACTTCATGAGAGAGTCTGGAATCCTACTCTGATTGAGTCTTGATCGCAGAGAGAGAGAGAGAGAACGAGAGAGAGAGAGAGAGAAAGAGAGAGAGAGAGAGAGAGAAATGTAATCCAGCAAATAATTCTAGGTCTTATATCTCAGCAAGTCCCACACAATACAAATCATTGAGAATCTCACCGTCTGATAAAACCTCTAGGAAGAAGTGAAGTGGGGTCTTGATCATTTTTATGGCACTGACCTTACAGTCAGAGGGTAATATTGTAAATATTTTATTAGAAAAAGATGATGTCAGAATTAAAATATTATTTGCTTTGAACATTTCACCATGTCATCTGCATGCATCTCTTACGCCTTCCGTTCTTATATTCCTATGTGCGTTATCTAAAGTATCATCTGGGTGGTAGAGCTGTCCTCAATTTCTGGTGATAAAGAGTAGAGTATGAGTTAGCTATGTCTATGATTTATATAACAGTAAAGTATAAGTTAATTTTTTTTTTAAATAACACATTCATATAACAAGGAAACAACTAGAATAGTGACAACTGGAAACATAGAGGGTGGATGAGAAAGAAGAAAAGAGAGAAAAGATACAAGACGGTTTAAGAGAATGGTTTAGTAGGAAATCAACAACAGGATTGGTAAACAGCTGTAGAATAGATAGTCGTGGGGAGACGTTATCAGCTATGACAGCAATCGTGATACTTGATGATGATGATTATGATGATAAGAGAAGTATGAATTTAGCGTGCCTATCGCGCTCACATTAAAGCTGAGTTGGACATCTTCATTAAATGAGTGAATATAAAGTCCCTACATCGCACCGCCTATCCAGCCTTTATTTATAACCATTACATCCATCACTACTAAACTTCCTATTTTTAGTTACATCTTGGCGTAACATTCACACAGACCTCCTCGAATTCACCTCTCGATAGTTTCCTCACAACGAATACATCCTCATCCTCTCATGACTTCCGCTCTCCATTTTACACTGATCTCGTCTGAATATCTTTCAATATTCCTTTATAATCTCTATTTTATTTAAAAAAATACATGTTTCTTCTTATTTTGTCCATAAATTTAAGTGTTCATTCGCCAACTCTTCTTTCCTTGCATCTTCTGTTATCTCCACTACAGCTTCTTTTGATGTCTGATGAATTGCCTCTATTATCTTTTCCCACTGTGTGTATATGTTTAATATACACGTACTTTACGCTAAGGCGCTATAAATATAGTGGTACTTTAGTTATACGAGTATGTTGCATTTAAAATTAGATTACTTCAATTATGTTACCAGCTTTCAATTAATGTAATTTATTATTTGCTATTACAAATTGCACCTTGCTTTGATTTTGAAGTGATTTATAATCATAGTATTTTATGTTGAAGTCGTTGTGGCGTTGAGATTAAGTTGCTCGTCTCCAGATATTCTTATTATTATTCGTTTTCTTCTTCTTCGCCTGCTTCCTCTTCTTCCTCTTCTGTTTTTTCTACGTTCACCAGTCGATACCATGTTTTGTTTTACCAAGCGTCCTTAAGAGAGCGTTACGCTTGTGTATGTGTGATGTTTACTCCAAGTTGCGATATAATTCAGTCCAAAATATCCGACATAAGAATTACATTTGTTGTTGCTTTTTTACTTTCTCGTTTTGATCCTGCCGTTTTGATCCTGCTGTTTTGATCCTCCCGTTTTGATTCTGCTGTTTTGATCCTGCTGTTTTGATCCTCCCGTTTTGATTCTGCTGTTTTGATCCTGCCGTTTTGATCCTCCCGTTTTGATCCTGCCGTTTTGATCCTCCCGTTTTGATCCTCCCGTTTTGATCCTCCCGTTTTGATCCTCCCGTTTTGATCCTGCCGTTTTGATCCTGCCGTTTTGATCCTCCCGTTTTGATCCTCCCGTTTTGATCCTCCCGTTTTGATCCTCCCGTTTTGATCCTCCCGTTTTGATCCTGCCGTTTTGATCCTGCCGTTTTGATCCTCCCGTTTTGATCCTCCCGTTTTGATCCTCCCGTTTTGATCCTCCCGTTTTGATCCTGCCGTTTTGATCCTGCCGTTTTGATCCTCCCGTTTTGATCCTCCCGTTTTGATCCTCCCGTTTTGATCCAACTTGACTTGCTACTCTGTTACTCTGCCCGCCAGGGGAAGTAGTAAAAAGGATCTATATAAGTTCTGGTTCACTAATTTCAACGCAAACTGCTGACCCATCTCAACCCAGATGCTGTTGTGCGTCTTCGCCCACATCAACAAGAAACGTAATCACATATAGACACCACACCTAAGCTCAGGGTAGATGAGATTTTGCTCAAATTTATCACAGACTGGCGCTGAAACATAGGTTCTGTGATAACATTCAACAATAAACGATTCATCTAAAGTAGATACAAGAAAACAAGATTCTATGCCATTCTCCGAGGTATAATAAGACTAACATTTCTACCATCATCAAAATGATATTAATCAAATTTCTGAAACTACCAAGAGAACCACGTCGATGCGACGGAGTTCCCTCTTCTTGGGTTTGTCTGTGTCATCAGGAAGGAGATACGGTAGCAATGGACACTGTTTGCTGTACGATGATGTTGGTTCGATATACAAATATAAGAAGCACTTATCTTGTTTTGCAAGTATTTTCAAATGTTCCGCCGAGTAGTGGTCAGATACTAATTACTTAAATTATTCTGATGGGTGCACATCACACGATCTAACGGACTGGTTAAGCTATAGCCTAAGTATCCACGAAAGCTTTGGATTAAGATATAGATAAACTAGAAAATGAATTTATGGTATCAGAGAATGAACGGGAAGACAGTGTAACAAACCCAGAAACCGGCGCACAAAAGGGATGAATAGAGAGAGATCGCCAACAACTAATAATCTTGGTAACATAAAAAACAACACACAAGAGAACTAGAAAATGAATTTATGGTATCAGAGAAAGAAATGGAAGACAGTGTAACAAACCCAGAAACCGGCACACAAAAGAGATGAATAGAGAGAGATCGCCAACAACTAATAATCTTGGTAACATAAAAAACATACAAGAGAACTAGAAAATGAATTTATGGTATCAGAGAATGAACGGGAAGACAGTGTAACAAACCCAGAAACCGGCACACAAAAGGGATGTATAGAGAGAGATCGCCAACAACTAATAATCTTGGTAACATAAAAAACAACACACAAGAGAACTAGAAAATCAAGCCGAACGGAATGTCATTCACGGTATCCAATGAATGGGCGGTTGTTCCTGATGAGTTTTCCGAAACAAACAATAATTTTCTTTTAGGAACGTCAAAGTAGTTGTAAACATTGTAAGTCTACGTCCGAAGATTATATAGAAGAAAGCTTAATTAAACTTTATATTTTATATGCATATGTCATGTTTTTTTTTATGTTATGTAAATTTGTTACATTTTTTTACCCTTTTCTACAACAGGTATTCACTATTCATAAACTTCCCCAATTTTAATGTTAACTTTTGCATTAATGGTCTCAAGTACCAGAAATTCCTCATAAGATTTAGCACTAAGGCATATCGTATTTGTACTGGCTATAAAATGTATTCACTGCTTTCTCTGTACTTCGTCTTTTTGGTGTGTAGGTCTGTGTACAATGGTCTTCCATACAATTAAACTAATAAAACTGTGTTACATTTCTCATAAACATCTTAATTTTATTGCTATTTGGGAATCTAGTGTTAATCCTGCTTCTGTGACATTAAATGTATCTTCAGTTAAAACTATTGGACTGTGTCAATCTTGTCTCAGTCCATCTCGCTCAACAGCAAATCCCTGAGTATTTAGATCCAATCTTCGAATGTCTCTGTTGAGTCCACCCTCTTGTCATCCTTTGTTATAGCTTTCATATTGAAAGTCCTTGTAAATGCCGAGATTCTCTTTGCAGTTGTTATTGTAAGCTGCAAGAGGACGAGCTAAGGTCATCTATAACTGATGATTGTAAGCTGTAAGAGGACGAGCTAAGGTCATCTATAACTGATGATTGTAAGCTGTAAGAGGACGAGCTAAGGTCATCTATAACTGATGATTGTAAGCTGTAAGAGGACGAGCTAAGGTCATCTATAACTGATGATTGTAAGCTGTAAGAGGACGAGCTAAGGTCATCTATAACTGATGATTGTAAGCTGCAAGAGGACGAGCTAAGGTCATCTATAACTGATGATTGTAAGCTGCAAGAGGACGAGCTAAGGTCATCTATAACTGATGATTGTAAGCTGCAAGAGGACGAGCTAAGGTCATCTATAACTGATGATTGTAAGCTGCAAGAGGACGAGCTAAGGTCATCTATAACTGATGATTTCAAACCAGAATAAACTTGTTATCGTTTACAATTAAATTAAATTAATTTATAAATTATGGTCATTCATATATTTTATATGAACAAAGCTCGTCGATAAAGAAACGGAAAGAGACCTTAATGTGGCGATATAGTAAAAAAAAAAAAAAGTAAAGTACCCTCCCGTCACGACAAGTGACGTATAGGGAATATGGTGTTGATAAATTTTACAGACCTTCAGCACATGATTTTTGGGGTAATGTGGTCGGTATTACGCCCGTACCGCTTTACTTTTCCAGAAAAAAATCAGGTACCCATTTAAGGCTGGGTGAATCCGGAAGCCGTCGGTTGGGATCGAACCCTAAGTGTGGCTTTATGCTGAACTAATATTTTGTGATGGATATAAATCATGAGAAAAATAATACAAATAAAAAAAGAATCGTATTTGCTTGTTATCTGCTGTATTCACTCACTCTCACTTTCTCTAAGACACTGCTAATGATTCAAACAAAAGAGACAGGTACTATGAGTTTATGGCCATGCCCAGCAAACATAGCCACAGAACATGTCCTACAAAACATATTGTACATGGTGGCTTTAATAAATGGTGGCAGTAACAGAGCTTTAACAAATAAAATTAAAAAGAAAAAACACCATTCCTTAGACATGCATTGAACACCAGAGTAAAGGCATTAGGAATGAGTCCCTATGTCGACAAGCAACTACTTCAACTGTAGGGACAGAACTGGAGAGATCGTCCGCAGTAGAAACAGCCTGGCACATAATCTTAAAGACTTGGTAATTTAAACAATAGATTCAGAGTTACACGGTACCATCTTGATTTGCACTTGTAGCCACCTTAAATTCAAGGAGGGGGGGGGGGGGCTGGTTGGTCTTGAGGCAAGACGCCGAACTCGAGACAGAGAGGTTATGGGTTCAAATCCCGGCTCCCGCATTTGGGATTTTTACGGAAAAAATATGAGTACCTCCGAAGACGGAGTAATCTGCCTGTATGGCGAGGGATCCCTGTGCACACGGCTGCCAGGGAAAAATGGATTAACACGCAAAATTAAGTCCCTAGTCTCCAGGGACTTTGTCAGAGGCGTACGAAAAAAAAAAAATGCAAGTTACGACACGATCATCATATAGTTAAGTTCTATCCAAAACACACTCCTGTAAGTTTCAGAACATGACAATTATTCTATTCCGTATCATCATCATCATCATCATCATCATCATCCTCGTCATTCATCTTCATAAAGATCATCACTATCAATGACCATTTAATAATTCCTTATTTGTTCCTTTTCTATTTCATTTACAGATATATAAATTGCTTTGAAGTTTTGATTTTCTTTTGAGACATACATACGTTATTTTGGACTATTACTTTGCTTTTGTACTTTTTTTCCCTTTTCTTGGAGCTTTAGAATTTTTTTCATACTCGCTTTTTATCTCCACATTGTACATGATTTGTTCATTTCTTATAATTAAAATAGCATTTCTCGTGTTAACGAAATATGTGCACTTTAGCATTAATTTGAATATGCTTTAATGTATAAAAAATGTTGAAAACCTCTACATTATTGTGTTCTATCGCCTGTACCACGTTGCCGGATACTCACATTTTTCAATCTTACTTCTATTGATCTCCTTCATGCTCCTAAACTAAACGATAATACGCTTTTTTAATTGACAATAACGCTCCTTCACAAGTGTCATCAACAAAGCGAACGAAGCCATTAGCGGTGATTGCTGGGAAGAGTTCCTGTGAATTGCCAATGACTTGCCAGCTTGCATACTCCTATCCGGACATACAGAAGCAGCAATCTTTGTTCAGTGGGCTGGACAAGTCTTCAGTTTCCGAACACCAGGCAAAGTGCATCAAACTCTTCAGGGAACTCCGATGGCTATGTCTTCTTGGAAATTATTAAAGGTCGCTCTTAACAAGGACTTGATGATACTTCGCGCTTCCGAGACGAGGATTGTGGATTTTAAAAATATTTTTGTTCCTTTTTTTTATGGCTTTCTTAAACTAGGAGACTATTATCGTGTATACCAGTGGTTCCCAACATTTTGACACCTATGGCTCCCTTTTTCCTGCTAATGATACACCAGCGGCGTCCTCATGGCAGTTACGATGGTACAGGTCGGGTAGACTCTGATTCTTGTGTTTATTCTTATTACTTTAATGCAGAAATGAAGTTCAGTAATTATCAAGATAACCACGTAATTAAAACTATCTTGTAGAAACTAGATGATGTATTCCAACAATATTGAGCTCATATGGATGCTGTCATTTTATGGTTTCTAACCACGATAATGTCCTCTGTGAACCGTGAAACATATTTTGGGAACTTCTAGGTTCTGCTGTTGGGATTTAATCACTGGCTTTTTCTGTTGGGAGTTAACCTCTAGCTTATGGGACAGTTAACCACTGGCTTATGCTGTTGGGAGTTAACCACTGGCCTATGCTGTTGAGAGTTAACATCTAGCTTATGCTGTTGAGAGTTAACATCTGGCTTATGTTGTTGGGAGTTAACCACTGGCCTATGCTGTTGAGAGTTAACCTCTAGCTTATGCTGTTGAGAGTTAACATCTGGTTTATGATGTTGGGAGTTAACCACTGGCTTATGATGTTGAGAGTTAACAATTGGCCTATGTTGTTGGGAGTTAACCTCTAGCTTATGCTGTTGGGAGTTAACCTCTAGCTTATGCTGTTGGAAGTTAACCTCTAGCTTATGCTGTTGGGAGTTAACCACTAATTTATGCTGTTGAGAGTTAACCTCTAGCTTATGCCGTTGAGAGTTAACCTCTAGCTTATATTGTTGAGAGTTAACCTCTAGCTTATGCTGTTGGGAGTTAACCTCTAGCTTATGCTGCTGGAAGTTACCCTCTAGCTTGTGCTGTTGGGAGTTAACCTCTAGATTGCGCTGTTGGGAGTTAACATTGTAAATTATGAATAATTAAGAGGGATATCTATTAAGCATTCTGTGTTTGACGGTAAGTCCGTAAAGTGTCAGTGTTCAGTGCGTTCACTGCCTTGTTATCAACTCTTAGTTGAAAATTTCCTCAATATTAAATTACAAGTGATGATATTCGGCAGCATATTGGTTGTCATCTGTGTAATGTCTCACTTGTTATGTTTGCCATCTGTGTAATGTCTCACATGTTAATGTTTGCCATCTGTGTAATGTCTCACATGTTAATGTTTGCTATCTGTGTAATTTGTCATATACGATACTTGCTATCTGCATAATTTGTCATTTGCAGTGTTAACCAGCAGTGCAATTAGTTACTATACGTTTTTTTTATCCGCGCAACTTTGTGGTCTTTTGTTGTCATGTGTGGTCTTTGGCATATATCTTTCCAATAGCCTTAATATGGCTGTAAATCATTAACGATCTTGCAAGCAACAATGGAGAAAATAGATTCGTTTGAAATAAAATGCTACAGACAAATCTGTATGATATTTTAGATAATGAAATTATAAAGAATAGAAATGAAAACATAAACGTTGAGAAGAGCCGACTTATAAACAACATATTACAGAGTAAATAAAAAGACTATGGACATATCAATAGTAAGTCATAGTGGGCTGAAAAGAACAATAATGGAAAGCACGGTTCCAGGATGACGAGATAGTGGCAGAGTAAGACATAGATGGTTTCAAGACGTCAAAGAGACCTTGAACTTGACAACAGAAGAAGTGGGAGATCTGATTAGACATATACAGTTTCCTACAAGCTGTGATAAGAGCAACGTTCTGCAATAAGAGCAACGTTCTGCAATAAGAGCAACGTTCTGCAAAGGATACACAAACCAATGATAATAATAATGAGTGTTTGCAAATTTTTCAATTGTGGTGTTCGTCATGTTGGTAAATAATCACTTGAGGTTTTTGTCATCTGAGTAATTTTTCATTTGCTGTGTTTGGCATCTGCGGAATATGTCACTAGTTATTTTGGTTATCTGCGTAATCTATCACATTATTTTTATAATATGGGCATCTTGACATCGTTTTCACTTGAATTCTCTTTTTCTATACATCTGTCTGATGATTTTTGCGTGTGTTGGAGCTTTAGGGTGTGTTTCTAAAGATTGGAGTCTACGTATATGTCTTCCCAGGATGCAGGGTTTATGTTCAGTCCACACGTCACGTTTACACGTGTCTATGAATCGGAGTTTTGAGCGCCTCCTATTTCTTTTGTCATCTGATAGTTGACACTAAAGTATATCTTTTGGTATGCGGTCAATTTGCATACTGTGTAAGTATCCAAGCCAGCGTCACCTACGTTGTTTGAGCAGCGCGCAGATGTTTGGATATTCTGTGCGAGTTAAACCTCCACGTTTGTCACTTTGTCATTCCAGGTGAACCTAGGATAGGGCACTGATCTCGCATATAAAACGCATTTAATATTCTCTCTTGCTTTGCATAAGTTGTCCGTGATACGCTGCCATACACAAAGATACTGATGATGCAGACGTTATAAACTGCGGCCTTTATTTTACTTGTCAGTTTGCTGTTTTGCCAAACACGTATAGAAAGACAAGCGATGTAGGTAGCAGCTTTACCAATGCGGGTGTCAATTTCTTTGACCAAAGATAGTTGGTCTTTGATGATGGGCCCGAGTTAGCTATACTGCTGCACAACATCGAGTTTGTAGTTGTTGATAAAAATGGTAGGTGCTACTTCGACGTCCTGATCGAGTATGTTAGATTCTCCGGAGTTCTTGAATTTGCCTGAACGTCGTCAGTAAATAACAGGTCTCTAATAATGATAAGTCTGATTTTTTACCTTGCCTTTAGTATTGCGAGATTGAGCAGCCGACCATTATTTTTAGTATGCAGATAAACCTCTTAGTTTGCATTTGAGAATGCATGTTTCAGGAAAACAGCGAAGAAGATTCAAAAAGGGTCGAAGCAAGAATACATCCCTGCTTGACACCACTACATATGTTGAGGGGCTGACATGTTCTGCCGTGTATTGAGTGTTACATATTCTCATGAAAAGATTTAATTAGCGTTAGCAGAGTATGTGGGCAGCCTATTTTATTTAGTATTTTGAAGAGACCGTCCATCTGTCTAGGTCGACGGCCTTTGTAAGGTCGATAAAGGTGATGAAGAGAGTTTTTTTTTCTGCTCTATAGATTTTTCTTGAAGCAAACGTAAAGAAAAGATCATTGCATAGCCTCATTGCGATTCAGGTAATACGCGCTTTACAAGCTACTGTAACTTCCCTAAGAAAACTTTGGCGAAGGTCTTGCTGATGAAGATGAAGATGGAGATGACTCTGTATTGTCACAACTGCGACCTGCAAAATGAGGTACCTATCACAAGAAGCGGAGTAATCTATCACGACAACCGGAGTAATCTGTTAAAAAGAATGTGAATAATTTGTCACGAGAATCGGAGTATCGATTGGAATATCGCGAACTATCGAAGTAATCTGTCAGTAGAACCTAAGTAATCTGTCACAAGAATCAGAGTAATCTGTCACAAGAATCGGAGTAATATGTCACAAGAATCGGAGTAATCTGTCACAAGAATCGGAGTAATCTGTCATAAGAATCGGAGTAATCTGTCACGAGAAGCGGAGTAATCTGTTACGAGAATCGGAGTAATCTGTCACAAGAATCGGAGTAATCTGTCACGAGAATCGGAGTAATCTGTTACGAGAATCGGAGTAATCTGTCAAAGAATCGGAGTAATCTGTCACGAGAATCGGAGTAATCTGTCACGAGAATCGGAGTAATCTGTCACGAGAATCGGAGTAATCTGTCACGAGAATCGGAGTAATCTGTCACAAGAATCGGAGTAATCTGTCACGAGAATCGGAGTAATCTGTCACGAGAATCGGAGTAATCTGTCACGAGAATCGGAGTAATCTGTCACAAGAATCGGAGTAATCTGTCAAGAGATTCGGAGTAATCTGTCACGAGAATCAGAGTAATCTGTCACGAGAATCGGAGTAATCTGTCACAAGAATCGGTGTAATCTGTCACGAGAATCGGAGTAATCTGTCACAAGAATCGGAGTAATTTATTACAAGAATCGGAGTAATCTGTCACGAGAATCGGAGTAATCTGTCACGAGAATCGGAGTAATCTGTCACAAGAATCGGAGTAATCTGTCACAAGAATCGGAGTAATCTGTCACAAGAATCGGAGTAATCTGTCAGGAGAATCAGAGTAATCTGTCACAAGAATCGGAGTAATCTGTCAAAGAATCGGAGTAATCTGTCACGAGAATCGGAGTAATCTGTCACGAGAATCGGAGTAATCTGTCACGAGAATCGGAGTAATCTTTAAGGACAACCGAAGTAATTTTTCACGACAACTGGTGTAATCTGTCACGAGAATCGGAGTAATCTGTCACAAGAATCGGAGTAATCTGTCACGAGATTCGGAGTAATCTGTCACGAGAATCGGAGTAATCTGTCACAAGAATCGGAGTAATCTGTCACAAGAATCGGAGTAATCTGTCACAAGAATCAGAGTAATCTGTCACGAGAATCGGAGTAATCTGTCACGAGAATCGGAGTAATCTGTCACAAGAATCGGAGTAATCTGTCACAAGAATCGGAGTAATGTGTCACAAGAATCGGAGTAATCTGTCACAAGTATCGGAGTAATCTGTCACGAGAATCGGAGTAATCTGTCACAAGAATCGGAGTAATCTGTCGCAAGAATCGGAGTAATCTGTCACAAGAATCGGAGTAATCTGTCACGAGAATCGGAGTAATCTGTCACAAGAATCGGAGTAATCTGTCACGAGAATTGGAGTAATCTGTCACAAGAATCGGAGTAATCTGTCACAAGAATCGGAGTAATGTGTCACAAGAATCGGAGTACTCTGTCACAAGTATCGGAGTAATCTGTCACAAGAATCGGAGAGAATCGGAGTAATCTGTCACAAGAATCGGAGTAATCTGTCACAAGAATCGGAGTAATCTGTCACAAGAATCGGAGTAATCTGTCACAAGAATCGGAGTAATCTGTCACGACAACTGGTGTAATCTGTCACGAGAATCGGAGTAATCTGTCACAAGAATCGGAGTAATCTGTCACGAGAATCGGAGTAATCTGTCACAAGAATCGGAGTAATCTGTCACGAGAATCGGAGTAATCTGTCACGAGGTTCGGAGTAATCTGTCACGAGAATCGGAGTAATCTGTCACAAGAATCGGAGTAATCTGTCACAAGAATCGGAGTAATCTGTCACGAGAATCGGAGTAATCTGTCACGAGAATCGGAGTAATCTTTAACGACAACCGAAGTAATTTTTCACGACAACTGGAGTAATCTGTCACGAGAATCGGAGTAATCTTTAACGTCAACCGAAGTAATTTTTCACGACAACTGGAGTAATCTGTCACGAGAATCGGAGTAATCTTTAACGTCAACCGAAGTAATTTTTCACGACAACTGGAGTAATCTGTCACGAGAATCGGAGTAATCTTTAACGTCAACCGAAGTAATTTTTCACGACAACTGGAGTAATCTGTTACATGATTTGCCTCCTAAGTTTTTGACCCAGGTGTTGTCAACTGCGTAAAATAATGTTTTATTGCTATGTTAACCACCTGGACGCTAAAAGGACGAATGAGGAAGGAAAGAAGAAGAAACAAGATGATGACGATGATGATTGTTGTTCTTAATCTTTTGCCAACCTAGTGTGACAAATCTGTTAATGACAGATACAAGTTGTGGTGACAAGCTTCCTCCCCATCGTGCTGTCCATGGTTATCGTTTCGCAGAGAGCCAAAGTCTAGCCTCAGCTATTAATTTATATTTCTAATGTTCACCGAAAGGATGTCCTAATGCATTGTTCATTTACAGCTACATAAGGACATTTCTTTATCATCACCTACACTATTCTTATTTGTATTCTCACTCTTGCGTGCTTTCTCCTTCTTTTGCTGGCAATCTTTTAGTTGTCAATTTTAGTAAGGTAAAAGAAAACATGGCAGCAAGTAATTTTGATGTCATGAAAAATATACTAACATCAACACAAATAACACCAGGGCTAAAACTAAGAGTAGCAAAACGTTACATCTTCTCAATATTCCTGTATGCTGCAGAAATATTGGACATTAGACCAGAAAACAGGACAGAAAATTGAAGCTTTTGAAATGTGGATTTATAGAAGAATAGGTAGAATTGGTTGGAAAGAAAAGAAAACAAACCATGCAGTTTTAAAACAACTAAAAATGAAAGAGAACTACTAAACACAATTAGAACAAGACAAATGATATTTTTGGGCATGTTAAAAGACACAACAGTCTAATAAAAGTAATATTGGAAGGGAAAATACAAGGTAAAAGAGGCACTGGCAGACCAAGACAAACATGGACGAGTAACATGAAAAGATGGACATGTCAACCTATGACAATTTGCACCATCAAAGAAAGAGACAGAGTGGATTGGCGCTCCATGGTAGCCAACCTTTGATGCGGAGACGGCACTCAAGGATGTTGATGTTGAAAAGAAAACATTGGTCTGAGTAGTATGGGTGGCTGTTTACCAAATCTAAAAGTGCACGGACATGCACCGAAAGACAATAGATTTGGCACCGAAACCGCACGAAACTTGCACCAAACCCGTGCAAAAGTCCGATAATCGGCTTATTATCTCGGTGGTCGTGATCGGTAATCGGCTTATCTCGTGGTGTGCGTTGGTGCGTGACGATCTCGGTGGTCGTGGTGTGTGCGTTGGTGCGTGGCGGCTTATCTCGTGGTGCGTCGCTAGCTCGCCGGTTATCGGACAGCGGTTCTCTCGGACGACAGCGGTTCTAAAAGGGGGATGGCGGGTCGTCGCCGGCTATCTCGCGGGTCGGATGGCGGGTCGTCGCGTGGCGTACGGGTGGGGAAAGGGGGGGGTGCCTTTATTGGTCGAGTGTTATCATCATGTGTGGGTATTAGGCAACAGGAGGCGTCATGTAAAAAACGCTGACAAGCAATTTATTAGTATCGTTAGCATCATGTACCAGGTGTGATTATAGCGATTTTTTTACCTCTCTAATGCATATCCAAGCTAACTCAAGTCAAATAAAAATCATGTGCCACCCTCATCATCATCATGTGCCACCCTCAACATCATCATGTGCCACCCTCATCATCATGTGCCACCCTCAACATCATCATGTGCCACCCTCAATACCATCCCTTCATATCCTATCATCATCTTGTGCCACCCTCAACATCATCATCATGTGCCACCCTCAACATCATCATCATGTGCCACCCTCAACACCATCATCATCATCCCTTCATATCCCATCATCATCTTGTGCCACCCTCAACACTATCATCATCATCTTGTGCCACCCTCAACATCATCATCATGTGCCACCCTCAACACTATCATCATCATCATGTGCCACCCTCAACATCAACCTTCATATCCTATCATCATCTTGTGCCACCCTCATCATCCCTTAATGTTCTATCATCAAGCCACACAAAGTATCAATCATCTCTCTCTCTCTCTCTCTCTCTCTCTCTCTCTCTCACACACACATTCATGGTAAACCAAAACAAAATTCGTTCTATATTTCACAACTTTATTAATACAACAAATATACGACACACATATATATATATATTACTGTCCGGTTGTTGATAATTTTAAGCGTCTGGGTTTCCTCCCTCTTGTTTTGGTGGTACTGTTTGTTAAATGTCTATCAAACACGGGTGCATAGGAAGTTTCATTAGCCTTCAAAACACAACCGCCCTCCATTTTGACAAAACCCTGATCAAAGCTGGAATAGGTAATTGGTGACTCTGCTGAAACACCCGCGGCATTCATATTGGGTGCCGGATCTGTCGTCTGATTAACAAGAGCGAGGTTCCCTTGATTAACAAAGGGGGGCGTGTAGTCGATGAGATTCGTGTTAACAAGAGATGGTATGTAGTTTTGGTGGTTAACGAGAGGCGGCGTGTAGTTGATCTGATTAACGAGAGGTGGCGTGTAGCTGATCTGATTAACGAGAGGTGGCGTGTAGCTGATCTGATTAACAACAGGCGGCGTGTAGTTGAGGTTAGCATAAGCGGTTAAAATTTCCTCTCGCATCTCGACTAACGTGATAAATTCCTCTCTCGATAGTGTTATCCCAGTTCTGGTAGGAAACTTAAAAAAACTATCACCGCTATATGTCCTTATATTTATCAATGGTCTGTTACGAAAAACATAAACCGAGACTGCCTTAACGCCATCTTTAGACAATGGAACTACAGTCTCATTTCCACGTGACATAAATATGCGCTGATCACTGAGATCAAACGAAATTGGCGTATTCAAGCTACACGACTCCATATTCAAAGAAAAACAAACACAAACCACCTGGCAACAGACGTTGGTTATGTGTGTGCGTGTACACTGCTCGACTGGGGGGTTTTTATACCCGTTTATCGGGTCGAGGACCGTCTATTTATAGCAGCTAACGCAATACGTTATCAGGCGTGGTAATCAGTCGTGTTGCGACATGTTCAGTGACCTCTGGAACTGACCCAATAGGGTGATGTGTGGGGAAATATGATGCGTGTAACAATTCGGTCTCAGGTAATGCGGCTTGAGACTAGGAAACTCCTCCTCCCCCCTGTAGTGTTTATATATGTTGTGGCTTATAAAAATAGGTGTTCGTTGAAGAGGGGGAAACCTCGCGCGCTGACCTAAAATCACTCGTTGTTATTTTCGTCGGGGGCGCAATCACTAAAGTTACTAGCACTTGTGAGGATGGATCCCCGATGGAATCATCCCTTCACAGCTCTGATAGCCGGTCCTACCGGGTGTGGGAAAACGGTATTTGTGCAAAAGTTTATACAGAACCTTCACGAGCTAGCTGTCCCCGTACCGGAGGAGGTTATATGGTGTTATGGGGAATGGCAATCGATATACGAGACAATGGGGTCAGTGAGATTTATCGAGGGTCTACCAGACGTCGATAAATTGGAAGGTGGTAAGAAGAGAAGACTGATCGTCATCGATGACTTGATGTCTGAGACGGACGAGCGGGTAACAAAATTATTCACCAAAGGTAGTCATCACAGAGATATTAGTGTGATGTACATTGTTCAAAATCTATTCGGAAAAAATAAAGAACATCGAACCATAAGTCTCAATACGCACTATTTAGTCCTTTTCAAGAACCCGAGAGACGGGAGTCAAATTATGAATCTGGTAAACAAATGTACCCAGGTCAGGTGGGGTACCTCCAAGATAGTTTTAAGGACGCGACAGCGACTCCTCACGGTTATTTGCTGGTCGATCTTCGTCAGGATACACCTGATAATCTTAGGTTGAGAACAAAAATATTTCCGGGGGAGAGACAAATCGTCTACGTGCCAAAGTAGAGAATCATGTGTGATGAAGCACTTAGACGGCACGGTGAAATGTTGAAATGTATGCGCGCCGCCTCGCCGAGCGGTTTAAGAGCCATATTAAAAACAGCCTCTCCCAAACTCATTAACTTTTTGTGCGAGTGTTGTCATAACATATTAAAAGGTAATGTTAGACTCACTCAGCGACAGAAGTGCGAGCTACGTCGACACAAGAACAAGTTGAGACTTCTCACTAAAAAGAAACCGAATCATAAGCGGCGAAGAGAGATTCTACAAACCGGTGGGTTCATAGGTGCTTTGCTCCGTCCTATATTAAGTATTCTCGGTGGAGTACTAGGTGCGTAACAATGGCCAAAAAAATGATTTTGATGGATCCTCGATTCCTCGAGGGTCTTAAACAGACTACTAGCACGTCGTATAGCCCACCCGAGGCGATCGGTGACAACTTGAGAGATTTAGATGATGAAATGCAACGTATCCTATTCCGCGATGATTTAGCACCGCCGATAAGGCCAGAGTGTACCAACGTGCCCTGCATCAATATTTAACTAGATTGGAGCAGTATAAACGACGCTCATTGGGCTCGGTCGAGCTCATTCAACACAACAAGTCAACAGAAAAAAACACCTCCCCACCACCACCACCATCAATCGAGGTATCACCAGAGCAGACCAAGACACCACCACCACCAGCGGAAACCCAATGGTAGGTAATGAAACCACTCCGCCCGTAACCACGTATAAACTGAGACCTAAAAAAGAAAGAGCGGAATCCCAACACCAAAATGGGAACGGTGGAGAAAATATTGAGACGTCGTTACTTTGACCCTAGTCGACCAGGGGCGTATAGTTGTGCAACGGCCCTGCAACGTAATACCAAACTGGGACTCGCAAAGATCAAACAATGGCTGAGTCATCAGGATACCTATACCCTTCATAAACCAATTCGTCGCAGATTTGAACGGCGTCCCATTATAACGAGTGGCCCCCAACAGCAATATCAGGCAGACCTAATCGATTTCAGACATTTGAAAAAACACAACGACGGATATTCCTATTTGGTTTCTTGCGTGGACGTTTTCAGTAAATTCGCGTGGTCTGTACCGATACGAACCAAAACGGGCAAATCCTTAGTGGAAGCCGTCGGTAAGATATTTCTCGATGGGAAACCGCGAGTTTTCCAACCGATAATGGGTCAGAGTTTCTGAACAGAACATTTCAGAAATTCCTCGCTGACAACAACGTTCACTTTTTCACTACGCAGAACGAAGATATTAAGGCCGCCGTGGTGTAACGCTTTAATAGGACTCTGAAACAACGGATGTGGCGATATTTCACGAAATCCAATAAGTTGTCTTATGTCCGAGTCCTACCCGCCCTACTTCGAAGTTATAACCATTCGTATCACAGAAGTATAAAAATGGCACCGGTCGACGTCAACGCAGACAATGAAGAACAGGTATGGAACACGTTGTATAATAGCAAACGCAACTTTAAATTTGAAAGACCCCTGTACAAGCCCGGTGATCGAGTTAGACTGGTCCTGGGCAGAGCCAATTTTAAAAAGGGTTATGCCCGGCTTGGACGGAGGAACTGTTTTCCATCAGTCGAGTAAATGAAACAAACCCCGTTACATATGTGTTGAAAGACGATAAGGGCGATGAGATAGAGGGGTCATTCTACACACCGGAAATTCAAAAAGTTGGAGACAAACACGAGTACAGAATCGAGAGTATCATAACCGAGCGTCGCACATCATTTGGGCGAAAGGAGTGTTTAGTCAAATGGTTTGGGTACGATTCCTCATTAAACACTTGGATACCGTCCAAGGACATTGTCAGATACAAAAACTAGAGATGCGAGAAGAAGAAGAAGTGGTAACTTTTGGTGGAGAGCCCGATTTGCGAGTCGTAAACTCGGGAGTCAGGAGAGACGGCGAACCACGCTAGTAGGGGTCGATGTTTGGGAAACTATCCCCTACTTAGAACTTGTCTTTATTTGTCAAGTGGTAGTTATATATACAGTTGTAGCGGTCTCGCTGTTCAATCTGACCACCGAAAAGCCAGACGCGAAGGAGGGAAAACTGTGGATAGCCCTACTGAGCAGCTGTTTGGGTTACATGCTACCGAATCCAAACTTGGAGAGGCGACGGTGAAACGAGTAAAAAAATGAGTTTTTATGTCACCCTGCCCAGCAATGCATCTATGGAACTTTTTAAGGATAATAACCCAGGCCACATTTTGTTAAACTCCCTCAGACCATTGACATTTCGACGCAGTATGAGATCGCACTGGTGGAGATACAGTTTCCGCTAAATTATTTCAATGTAATAGAGGGTGATGTCTGGATTTGCTACGAATCTCTCGATAACGACGATATTTGTGACGCCAGATTTATTTCAACGTGACATTGGAGCCCGGGTTATACACGAAACCCGATGCGTTCATCGGCGCGTTGAACGCGTCGATGGTAAAAGCGGAGGATGAGTCGTACAGGGGAGTGAAAGGGAAAAAAATGAGATTCATTTACGCAAAAGAGGTGAATAAAGCCATCTTGAAACTTTACGAAAAAGGAGTCAGTGTTACCATAAGCGACACTTTGAAAAACATGTTAGCCTTCCCCACGACCTCAATATCAGACACGGCTCCCGATATCTTCAGCGTGGGTGTAATGGACTTGGAAAGTGTTGCGAAGAATGTCTACGTCTACTGCGATCTCGTTTCCCCCAGACCGGTCGGGGATGTGATGGTGCCTCTCCTCAGGAGCGTGCCTGTTCTCAATAGAAATCACACCTCGGTGTTTCAGATCTACGATAAGCCTCACTACCTACCCCTGAGTAGATTTTCCTTCGATACCGTGGAAATCCTTTTAGCCAACGAACACGGAAAAACCATTCCATTCACCAGCGGGACGTCGGTGCTAACGGTACACTTTCGAGTCAAGAAGCATCTCGAGCTGGTATAATGGTGAAACACACTCCCCTTCATAGAGATGTTGAGTTATACGAAGACTTTTACTGTTGTCAGGCGGGCGATGGGATGCCCGTGTTTATAGGAGGTCGAAGTCAGAGCGGTCGAGGAATCGGTAGTTTCTTCGGTGGAATCGGGAGGGCTATTTTACCCTGGTTAAAAACCGGCGGTAAGGCCTTGCTCAGAGAAGGTTTGGGGACCGGTCTGCAGGTCGCACAGGACGCATTAGCCTGGAAAAATGTCGGCGAAGCTTTCAAAGAACGAGTTAAGGAGGCCGGTCAGCGGTTGCTACACGGGGCCGTAGACCACCTGCGTGATAACAACCAATCCGGAAGTGGTTTACGTCACAGCAGAAAGCGAGTTATGAAGTTACCTCCACCAGGAGAACCCGTTACGAAGAGGATAAAACCGACAGCCGGACGGTTCCCCCTTCATTCGGTGCACAACAGCGGGAAGAAGACGAAGACGAGGGTGGCAAAGGATATTTTCGACTAATAATGTCCCTCATTCACCCCAAATCGTGCGAATGTCTTCACTCTGGTTTGGAATTATTTAGCGTTCCACCCACGCAGACTTCTCTAGACTCTGGCCAGTTTATTGAAATTCGTCCGATCGCAGCTTTGTCGCATAGCGCACCGATAGAGTTTTTCATTTCTGGAAACAGCGAGGAGTATCAAGATCTTTTCAACACGTTTTACATCTGCGGGTCAAGATCACCCTCCCGAATGGTGATAGTGTACCAGTCAATGCTGAGGTAGGACCGGTCAACAATTATCTTCACAGTCTATTTTCACAAGTCGACGTATCGCTACGTTGGTTACACCGTCGGAGAATACCTATCCTTTTAGAGCAGTGTTTGAGGCCACGCTAAATTACGGGGAGGATGCGAAAACGGGATACTTGACGGCCGCTCTGTTCTACAAAGACACAGCTGGCCACCATGACGATTTGAAAGAAAATGAGGGTTTTAAAACACGGCGCGATTTGACTTCGGGTAGTAAAGAGGTTGAAATGATGGGTCGTTTGCACTCTGATGTCTTTGTGCAGGATCGCTACATGTTAAACAGAGTCGATGTAAAGATAAAACTCACGCCCTCGAAGGATGTGTTCAGCCTCGCGGCTCACGATAGCTCTGTGGGTTATAAGAGTGTTATCACCTACGCCGCGCTCGTGGTCAGGAAAGCTAAGCTAAACCCCGCGATTTCTCTGGCCCACGAAAAGGCTCTCTTAAGCGGGAATGCGCGGTACCCGATCAAGAGGGTTACCATCAAGACATTTTCCATCGCTAGCGGGATGTTCTCCCACAGTCAAGACAATTTATTTTTGTCTCAGACACCGACCCTATAGTGATAGGTCTGATTACGGCCAGTGCTTTTAATGGTGTTTACACAGCTAACTCCTTCAATTTTCAACACTTTGGTCTGATTTATATGAACCTGACGGTCGACGGGAAATGTATCTCGGGAAAGCCTCTAACTATGGACTTTGAACGAAATCAATACGCGAGAGCTTTCTTCGGCACAAATCTGGCCATGGGTCTGATTGGTAAAGACGCTGGGAATAACGTTGATTATAGAGAATTCAAGGACGGATACTGTCTATTTGGTTTTGACCTCTCGTCCAGCCTACTGGACGGCTCCCATTTTGAGCTAGCCACAAGCGGACCTTGTCGATAGAACTCAAGTTTGCCGCTCCCACCACTACTCCCCTACAAGTTATCGTCTACGCCGAGTTGGACTCGGTGCTCGAGGTGTCCAAAACAAGGCAGATTCTAACAGACTTCGCCGTTTGAGAGAGAAAGTAGAAGAAGAATATGAACACGAGGGAGATTTACAACCTTTTGATGTCGGATATTTTCATTCGACGTTGTTCCCTTGTTAGTGTCATTCCACGAAACCACTTACCGCCAAGCATCGACCCAACGGCGACCGCGGCCTTTGTCATAAACACCGACCCTGCCCACGAACCCGGAGAGCATTGGGTGGCCCTATTTTACAACGGACTCGGCGAATGTGAGTATTTCGATTCCTACGGTTTGCCTCCCAGACACGTGGATATTTTAAACTTTATAGAGCAAAACTCACACGTTCCATTCGTCTACAACCCGCGGGTGTTGCAAGATTTGTTTAGCAACCTGTGCGGTCTATATTGTGTTTATTATATACTTCTTAAGTGTCGTGGCGCGAAACTTAACAGAATTCTCATGCCTTTTTCATCGAGACAGCACGTAAACGACCGTATCATTTATCGTTTGCTCGCCCCGTGGATACTTCGGTTTCGAGGGGCCCGCCCAGACGCTTAAAATTATCAACAACCGGACAGTAATATATATATATATGTGTGTCGTATATTTGTTGTATTAATAAAGTTGTGAAATATAGAACGAATTTTGTTTTGGTTTACCATGAATGTGTGTGTGAGAGAGAGAGAGAGAGAGAGAGAGAGAGATGATTGATATTTTGTGTGGCTTGATGATAGAACATTAAGGGATGATGAGGGTGGCACACGACGATTATAGGATATGAAGGTTGATGTTGAGGGTGGCACATGATGATGATAGTGTTGAGGGTGGCACATGATGATGATGTTGAGGGTGGCACATGATTTTATTTGACTTGAGTTAGCTTGGATATGCATTAGAGAGAAAAAAAAATCGCTATAATCACACCTGGTACATGATGCTAACGATACTAATAAATTGCTTGTCAGCGTTTTTTACATGTCGCCTCCTGTTGCCTAATACCCACACATGATGATAACACTCGACCAATAAAGGCACCCCCCCCTTTCCCCACCCGCACGCCACGCGACGACCCGCCATCCGACCCGCGAGATACCGCAATCCCCACAAGTTTTAGAACCGCTGTCGCCCGAGAGAACCGCTGTCCGATAACCGGCGAGCTAGCGACGCGATAAGCCGATCATAAGCCGTCACGCACCAACGCACACACCACGACCACCGAGATCGTCACGCACCAACGCACACCACCGAGATAAGCCGATTATCGATCACGACCACCGAGATAATAAGCCGATTATCGGACTTTTGCACGGGTTTCGTGCGGTTTCGGTGCCAAATCTATTGTCTTTCGGTGCATGTCCGTGCACTTTTAGATTGGGTAAACAGCCACCCATACTACTGGTCTGCTCATGAGAGTCTTCTCTAATCACCAAATGCTGTGCATGGTTTTAGCAGATGTCGATAGTCATTATGATTGTGTCGCATGCACATTAACCAGAGGTTCCCGTTCTTATTGTGTTTAAAAGATAATACTTTAATATGCTATGGTCTATTCGGAATCTAAAAATAGTTACTTGTTTTCTTCTGCTCAGCTGGTATCTTATTGCCAAGGTTTTTAAATTGTGACGCTAGTTTAACGTCCTTTTAAGGGCGACGGTGACGAGGATTAAGAGAAAAATACCTTTACCTGTTGTCAGAAAGGAGCCGCGATAGCTCAGTGGTTAGTGAACTGGACTACAAAGGACAAGGGGTTGGGCTCGATCCCAACCGACGGCTTCCGGATTCACCCAGCCTTAAATGGGTACCGGATTTTTTCTGGGAAAGTAAAGTGGCACGGGCGTAATACCGACCACATTACCCCAAAAATAATGTGCTGAAAGTCTGTAAAATGTATGGTCACTATAGTCCGTTCAGATTCGTTTGCCTAGACATTAATTTATTTTTTTCAAAAACTTATTGTTCATTTGCATTGATCTTTTGAAGTTAGGTTTAGAATACTAATGTCGCTATAAAAATATTTTTTTATCAAAGAAATGTGATCCAGTTTCAAAGATACCTTATTTAACCTATATTTAAAAAAGGTAATCGATATTATAAACACCGGCGGGATTATGTAGATTCTTACATCTCACAGCTGATTCTTTAACATATAGGCATGACCTTCACGGCTGAATGCGCACCGTCCTAAAATAGTAATGTTTCCAATACAAAATTTTTATAAAGAAATGTTACATATGAAATTTCCCGTTTAGCACAAAATGACATTTTAGCCGAAACCGGAAATTATGTGACGTCAAAATCACGGCCGTAGACTCGAGTTCGAGTCATAATTCAGAGGCAAATCTCAATATTTACAGAAAGGAGGCGGCACTATCCATATTATCTTCTGCAAGTCTATGTGAGAATGAATATAAAGGCAAAATATTTTACTGAGCATAACATTGCTATAAAGATTTATCAATACTTCTGCAGAGAGCGTAAAAAGGGACATCTTTATTGTTCTTTATCAAACTCTGAGAAGAGAACAATGCATATTTTAGGTTTGTGTAAACGTTCATTTGATCGAATAGTTAAAGGAAGCGGATATTTATTGCCAACAAATGCAAGAAAGCAAGGAAGAAAGAAACGTTAGACAGTTTTGATAAGGACCTAGTAAAAAGAGAAATCTGTCGAATGTTTGATATAAACGAAGAAGTGACACTTAGAAAGTTGAAGCTTTGGCTGAAAACTAACAACGACATTGAAATATCCAAAACTTCATTATGGAAAATATTAAGAAGTGCAGGCTTCACCTTTAGAAAGTATGCTGGTGGAAAAAACATTATTTGTGAGAAGCCACATCTAGTAGCTCTTAGAAGCAAGTATTTACGTGAAGTGAAGGAAATGCGCGAAAATGATTATGATATTGTTTATTTAGATGAAACTTGGATCAACGCTCATCATACAAATGAAAAGGAATGGCAGTTAGCAGATGGAAGTATTAAAAGATCAGTACCAAGCAGTAAAGGGCAACGTTTGATAGTTGCACATGCAGGTAGCAGACATAATGGGTTGTTGCAGAATGCTCATCTCGTTTTCATTTCAAAATCAATAGACAATAGAGACTACCACTCCGAAATGAATGGGCACATATTTAAAGACTGGATCGAGAAAAGTATCCTTCCAATATTAGATCGACCTTCTTGTCTGATAATGGACAATACTTCATACCATAACGTAGTTAACGTAGAAGATAGAATCCCAACATCATCAAGTACAAAAGATGCAATCAAAAACGTGGCTCATAAAAGAACACATACAAGTTAACGACAGCTACTTGAAACCCGAATTGCTTAGCCTTGTAAAACAGACACAACGTACAAAGATATTTAAAATAGACAAGTTAATTCAAGAACATGGCCATAGATGTTGAGACTACCTCCATATCATGCACACTTAAATCCTATAGAACTAGTTTGGGCAAAAGTTAAAGGACACGTAGCATATACAAATAAAACTTTCAAATTATGCGATGTTGAGACACTTACAAATCAGGCTCTATCAAATATAAATAAAGACTACTGGGTAAAATGTGAGGATTATGTGTTACGACAAGAAGAGGAATATTAGAAAAAGGATGGTTTGTTGTTTGTTCAGCCGAAAGCAGTAATCGACCTATTTGACTCGTCTGATTCTGAATGATCATTACTCTGATTAAGTCTACAGATAAATAGTTTGATTTGCAAAATTTCCTAGTTGATTTGTTAAACAGTTTATTGTTCAAGACCACCCAAGCAATCAAAAATATGTTATAAACCAACAACCATTACTTTGAATGGAAGCCTGCTTGAGTCAGTACAGAAGTTCAGCTATCTTGGATCCACTATTACAGCCACACTTTCCTTAGATGAGGAACTAAATGTACGTATTTGAAAGGCAGCGACAACATTTGGGAAACTCACACCAAGAGCATGGAACTATATCAAATTGACTCTACGAACAAAAGTTCTATATATAATTTAAAATTTGTATACTTGCCACCAAGTAAAATTTTATGGACGCGCCTATGGGTCATCGTTGCACTAGATTACTGTAAAACATTTTGATTAGGGTCAAAATAATAGTTACATGGGCAAAGATCAAAAGAATTCGCCGCTTTAAGAAAACCGTTATAGCTAGACATCTAGTAACACATATGTTCTCGTGACATGGACATTTTAACACCGTATGCCAAAAATCATGTGAAATCATCAAGAACTTTTTGAATTATAAATCATAACATCTCGGCAAACGAATCTGAACGGACTATAACACCATATTCCATATAAGCCACATGGCGTGACGGGGGATCTTTACTTTTTTACTTCACTGTTGTCAGGGCAACGTAAACAAACAACAAACAAATTGAGGTAATACACGTTTCTTTGAAGAAAACAAAATATACATTGGTTATTCCCACTAGCGTGGCTTTTAAGGAATGTGGGCTCAGGGCCAATAATTTGTTGACCATCGACACATTTTCGAGTAATCTGTATCGTCCTCTTTACCAGCAAAAAAAGAAGACAAAAATCGATACCTATATAAAGTGGTTTGCTGAACCTAGAAACTGTCGATCGGAATCGAACTCGACCTCTTGTCCTCAGTTGTCCAGTTTATTAACCTTTGTTCTACCACGGCTCCCGAGTGCTTGATTACTTCCCTGTACAGCATCACCATCATGTACCATATCAGTTGACTCAAGCGATCATATCCTTCCAAAATTATCTGTCCATAGTGCATTGCCAATTTCATTGTTAACTGTTTTTCGTGCTACAGTATCAAGCTATCCAGTATCTTCTCTCTTTGTTGTCCGCGATCTCTCTTTCCTTTTATTTTGCCAGTTGTAACCAAGCATTCCAATTCTCCTTTTCTCATGATATGCCGAGAAAATGTCGATTGTTTCTTCGGTTTTTTTTTTTAAGAATTCCTTTTTTGCGTTGGCCTCTTTGAAAATGTCCCCTGTTGTCTTTTTAGCTGTTCAGGAAACTCTCAATAATCTTCTGAAAAATTCCATCTCTGTGGCCTCTTATCGCCTTTTTTTTTTTTGTTTGTTAACTGTCCATAATTCGCCATACTCTTATTCTCATATTTATTGACATAGATTTTTTTTATTATTATGTTTATCATTGTCTTAAATGCTACTTTGGCCTGTGCTATTCTGTGTTTATTTCTGTTTCTCAAAATATATTTGGAGAAGACAGAAGGAAGGAGAGTTGAAGATGATAGGGAAGACATTGAATGATTTTTAAAGAATGGCAAAAAACAGAACGACTTGGAAAGTGTTTGTTGAAGACCTATGCTTCAGGGAGCTGAAAGGTAGAAGAAAAAAGAGGGCCTTACATTGTCAAATCCTTTTGTGTAGTCTATAAAGCACAAGTATATATCTTTCTTTACTTCTATAGCTATTTCTATCTATATACATAGATCTTAATAAATCATTATCAAAGAGATAGAAAACCAGTATACACTGAGAAATGAACGTGTATATACTCCAGAATACGAGAAGCTAAGAGATGTTATTTGAAGATAATTAAGTGATTTTGATTAATGCATTTTTTTCAATAAATAAACAATGATATCTTCGGGAATCATCACTCAGATCCATTCTTTCTGTATCCGACACGATATTTGTTTCCGTCCGAACTTCTAGGCCGAGTTTTAATTTGATAATTTGCAACATAAACATTGCTGCAATTTACGCGCTTTAAAATAAATCCTTCAAGTATTATCCTAAACTATCATAATTACATTTATATCGAAATGTCTTTGCTATTACATTGTTAAGTTATGAAAAAAAGCATGGATTTGCTGTTAATTAACATCTAACAAAATTTAGTTCGTTATATATATATATATATATATATATATATATATATATAATGACACAACGCAGCGATTTAAAGGAGTGATTAGGTTTTTTTTGCTACCCGTCCTACCTAAACTCATATATATATATATATATATATATATATATATATATATATATATATATATATATATATGTTTCACTAAAGAGAAAGTAAGCCATCTGATTGTTTCAAACACTGTGGTAGTGGCAACCAGGAAACGATTTCTATTTTTTAAAGGTCTATCTATAGATTTCAAACACATTGCAAGATCGAAAGATGTGTGGTTGTAGTAAGTCTGATTTCCATATTCCTGAAGTCTGTCTATACGAGGTGGAATTACTTGATCCATATCACAGCTGACTGGAATACGGTGGCTGATTGTACACTGATATTTAATTCATTGAGATGGAATTACTTGAGCTATTATCACAGCTGACTGGAATACGGTGGCTGGTTGTACACTAATATTTAATTCATTGAGATGGAATTACTTGAGTCATATCACAGCTGACTGGAATACGGTGGTTGATTGTACACTAATATTTAATTCATTGAGATGGAATTACTTGAGTCAAATCACAGGTGACTGGAATACGGTGGCTGATATTTAATTCATTGAGATGGAATTACTTGAGCTATAAAGTAAAGGTAAAGTACGAGACTTGAACCAGCGTCTTAGCACGCGAGTTTCCACCCATATGTGCCAGACCACCTATGCAGAAATGTTCGGAGATTTCTGTATAGTGTCGCCTCAAGCATCGAAACTCAGATGCGAGGCGTCATTCCTCACCTTCCTAGGGTAATACCCTGGTACCAACGGCTGGGTCGACCGTGGAGGTATTTTTTTTTCCAACCACGAGTACAATTCACACCGCTCCCAGCGGGAATCAAACACGGGTTGTCCGAACGTCGGTAGTCTAGTCGGGTGGTTTTTCAAACTAGGCTACTGAGGCCCCCAATACGGTGGCTGGTTGTACACTGATATTTAATTCATTGAGATGGAATTACTTGAGTCATATCGCAGCTGACTGGAATACGGTGGCTGGCTGTACACTGATATTTAATTCATTGAGCTGGAATTACTTGAGCTATTATCACAGCTGACTGGAATACGGTGGCTGGTTGTACACTAATATTTAATTCATTGAGCTGGAATTACTTGAGTCATATCACAGCTGACTGGAATACGGTGGCTGGTTGTACACTGATATTTAATTCATTGAGATGGAATTACTTGAGTCATATCACAGCTGACTGGAATACGGTGGCTGGCTGTACACTGATATTTAATTCATTGAGCTGGAATTACTTGAGCTATTATCACAGCTGACTGGAATACGGTGCCTGGTTGTACACTAATATTTAATTCATTGAGCTGGAATTACTTGAGTCATATCACAGCTGAGGGAGCCGCGATAGCTCAGTGGTTAGTGAACTAGACTACCACGGACAAGGGGTAGGGTTCGATCCCAACCGACGGCTTCCGGGTTCACCCAGCCTTAAATGGGTACCGGATTTTTTTCTGGGAAAGTAAAGCAGCACGGGCGTAATACCGACCACATTACCCCAAAAATCATGTGCTGAAGGTCTGTAAAATATAGGGTCACTAACACCATATTTCCCTATACGCCACTTGGCGTGACGGGGGTACTTTACTTTTTTATATCACAGCTGACTGGAATACGGTGGCTGGTTGTACACTAATATTTACTTCATTGAGCTGGAATTACTTGAGTCATATCATAGCTGACTGGAATACGGTGGCTGGTTGTACACTAATATTTAATTCATTGAGCTGGAATTACTTGAGTCATATCATAGCTGACTGGAATACGGTGGCTGGTTGTACACTAATATTTACTTCATTGAGCTGGAATTACTTGAGTCATATCATAGCTGACTGGAATACGGTGGCTGGCTGTACACTAATATTTAATTCGTTGAGCTCGAATGTTATTGTTGTATGTATTCCGATAAAATATTACAGTAATTGTGGCCTCTGTTGCCTCCTCTACATATCCACCGCAGTCCTGAAGTTTGTATTTGACCTTGAGTCGTGCATTTTAATTTCAAACCGTGAATTTTGCTGTTTTCTATGTTGCTTTTAGATAAACTTTACTTTCAAAGGAGTGTATTTGTAATTTTTTAAATATTTTGTTTAATACAATTTATTTTTCTTGGAGTTGAGACGCTCGTTTTCAGATTATTTTTGGTTTTACTTTGAAATGTGTATTTAGTGTTGAGACGTTTACTTTTAGCTGTGCATGATTTCGTTTTTTTTTTCTTTTTCAACAACATTTTATGTTGTTTTCTTCAACTCAAACAGAATGGAAAAGAAAGATTATAAAACCAATTAGGATTTCCACTAGAGCAATGGTTGATCCTCTTCTCGTCTTCGCTTAGTCTAGTTTTTTATGTATGTTTTTTTTTTTTATTAAAAATTTTCAGATTATAAGCAAAAACTAACATCAAAACAAATAACACCAGGGCTAAAACTAAGAATAGCAAAATGTTAAATCATCTCAATATTCCTGTATGGTGCAGAAACATGGACATTAGACCAGGAAACAGAACAGAAAATTGAAGCCTTTGAAATGTGGATCTACAGAAAAATAGGTAGAATTGGATGGAAAAAAAAAGAAAACACACGATGAAGTTTTAAAACAACTAAACATGAAAATAGAACTGGTAAACACAATTAGAACAATACAAATGAAATTTTTGGGGCATGTTAAAAGGCACAACAGCCTAATAAAAGTAAAATTGGAAGGGAAAATACAAGTTAAAAGAGGCAGACCAAGACTAACATGAACGAGTAACATCAAAAGATGGACAAGTCATCCTATGACAATATGCACCATCAAAGCGAGAGAAAGAGTGGAATGGCGCTCCATGGTAGCCAACCTTCGATGCGGAGACGGCACTCAATGATGATAAGCAAATAAATATTGTCTTTGTGAAACTGATCATTAAAAAGAATTCATTATTTGTACCTTATAATGTTCCCAAACGGCCTATTTCTTCAGGTTATGTTTTTGTTCTTGGGTCAGTGTACTGTATACTAGTTTTACAAGGCATGGTATAGAGTATGTAGGCCCGCTGGACATGTACATTATAATGCTTACTACAAGCAGCCTATGCCACTGTACACTGGACAATATGATTACAAAACATGTTCTACAGGACTGCCCCCAGTACACAGACCTGAAAAGAGCAATGTGGTCCACGCCCACCTCCCTGGAAGAGAAACTATATGGGGCAATCGATTCGCTTAAACAGACAGCTGACTTCATGAGAGAGTCTGGAATCCTACTCTGATTGAGTCTTGATCGCGAGAGAGAGAGAGAGAGAGAGAGAGAGAGAGAGAGAGAATGCTTATTTTCTTACTTACATTATAGAAACGTTTTGTTATTTAACAAGTGCAGCAACCCACCATTATTTTTCTGCTCGGGACAGAGTTGCCTGACATAAAATTATGAAGTACTTAATATTACGAAGCCCAACATTATGTACAATTTTGTTTTATAGTTAACACATTTCAAAGTACAAACATATTACAGTGTGAATGCTGTAATACATACAATTACAGTTAATGGGACATAACAATATGGGTTAATTATAGAATGTAATAATAATTTGGCACAATAATAATGGGATACAATAATAGTGGAGAATAATAATAATGGGCCTGACACTAACACTTTTAAAATGCCAGGGTTGAGAGCCCGGAGATAAAGAGTTAATTGTGCGGCTTGTGATTTCACTATGCAGTTAATTTTATTTTGCTAGGGCACTAATGTTTTAACTTGTAGGGGAGAATTTTATTTGTAGCTCATGTTTAACATTGATTCTTACACATATATTTAGAGATAAGACATTTGAGTACTCGAATCTAGCGATTGTTCGATTCATAAGCTAAAACAATGTTAAAACATTGGGAAGATGCCATTGACGTCCAACAGCAGCGTTCTCTAACCCCCCCCCACCCCCCAACTTCCCAAACGAAACAAAATAGCGATCATTGTTATTTCGGTGGTACCCGGATAGGGTGGCCCTGAGTGCCTTCGGCACACCATTTAGCGGAATCATCTGGAATTCTCTGGTAATCTGACTACCATATGCTGTGATCCATTAAAAAAAAATGTTCAAACAGGTTCACGATAGTTCCGGAGGCTTTTAAC
The DNA here is from genome assembly GCA_032433765.1 of Megaustenia siamemsis. Taxonomy (NCBI): domain Eukaryota; kingdom Metazoa; phylum Mollusca; class Gastropoda; order Stylommatophora; family Ariophantidae; genus Megaustenia; species Megaustenia siamemsis. The sequence continues at coordinate 48,928,884 of JAVIAB010000139.1, forward strand.
AACTCACGTTGAGGTATTTAAGTCTGCGTCAACATCATGTTGTCCATTAACTTAACTACTCAGGCCCAATCAGTCTATAGCTAAACAACCAACTGAACTACTCAATGCTACTCAGTTTACAGCTCAGTATTTTTAGTTCTAGAGAAGAACATTGATGAGAGAGGCAAGAGCAGCAGGAATCGGCTCCCTCAATGAGATAGAACTGCTTGCACAGAACAGAGACAGATGGCGAGATTTGATAAAATATCTTTAAAAGAAAACTGCTAGAACAAAAATTCATATAGGAGAAGGTGTATCTTGGTCTACGCCCTATGGGCCGGTTACGGCTCGAAAGGTCAATAGATAGATAGATTTTTAGTTCTACTCAACTCTCCGCAGCGTTACATTTGTACAAGCTATCAAACTACGTTCGGCGTTATTAGGTTTGCCCTATTTCTCTCAATCTCAGAGCTTTGAATTCCGTTATTAAATTGTATTTTTTAATTATGCTCAGAAAATGGGAATAAACCTGAAGACTTGAAAGTTAAAATTTTTAATTATAAGCTATATTTACTAAATATAATTGCCATTTGTATCTTCTTAATAAATATGGGTATATTTGTGAGAAAATTTATTATTTAATTTATGTTTAATTAAATACAGATTTCAAATGTTACATCAACTAAGATACTTTCAATTTCAAATTAAGGTTTCTCCCCACTTCCTCCACCCTACTTTTTGTCATCATTAGTTCTTATATAAATGATTCAAGAGTTTAAAGATTTGAAGGATTCGAAAAATTTTCAGGATTTAGACTTCGATTCGAAAAAGTTTTAGGATTTAGACTTCGATTCGAAAAAGTTTCAGGATTTAGACTTCGATTCGAAAAAGTTTCAGGATTCAGACTTCGATTCGAAAAAGTTTCCTCTTCTCATGATGTGCCCAAAAAATGTTGATTGTTTCTTTCTTATGTGTTTTAGGAGTTCCCTTTTTGTGGTGGCCTTTTTGAGAATTTCCTCAATGGTCTAGGGAACTTTCAATATTCTTCTGAGAAATCCCATCTCTGAGACCTCTAATAGTCTTTTCATTCGATTGTCTACTGTCCATGATTCGCTTCCATAGGTCAGAACTGGAAACAATATAGTCTATTAATCTTATAACCAAATGCTACGTAAATTCTGGCCACCGTCTTTTTCCGCAATTTTTTAGATCTGTGTTGTGTTTTCTGGCTTGGATTTATTTGTTTAAATTGTAACATTTGTGTCGTAAATCTTGTGAAGGCTTTTGTCGAAACGTCGTAGACTGTCTTGTCTTTCTTTGAATGTAGCTGTTCCGTACCAGTTTGTGCTTATTTTACAGCTGGAATATATTGTTAAAGCTGGGAAAAGGAGGGAAGAAGAGATAGGGGAGAAATAGAGAGTAAAATGCCAGACCGTTTAAAAAATGGTTTTGCAGGGAGTCAATAATAGTTGTAGATACAGCACTTTACGAACATTCATGATCACCTAGGCCAGCAGACTCTTGCCAATGATGATGGTTAAACTAATGTCATACATAAACCCATAGTACCTCCCTCCTCACGTTAATAATATAAAGAACCAGTAGTGTAACATACACTCCCAAAAGGTATGGTGACAGCTTTACAGAAAAGGAATACAACAGAATACTGACGTTTCGGTCTACATGCGACTTTCTTCAGAAAACGAGGACGACAACAACACACGATGTGGCACAGGTAAGTATGACAACACCTGGGAAGATTGGGACATGTATGTTAAGGAGAAGTGGGCGGATGGCTGTATTCATAAGAGATGAGATGATGAAATGAGAGAGAGAGAGATATGTGCATGAAAGTTAAAAAGTAAAGTGCCCCCGTCACGCCAAGTGGCGTATGGGGAATATGGTGTTAGTGAGCAGACATTTTTCCAACCTTCGGCACAAGATTTTTAGGGTAATGTGGTCGGTATTACGCCCGTGCCGATTTACTTTCCCAGAAAAAAATCCGGTACCCATTAAAGGCTGGGAGAACCCGGAAGCCGTCGGTTGGGATCGAATCCCTACCTCTTGTCCTTTGCAGTCCAGTTCACTAACCACTGAGCTATCGCGGCTCCCGAGATATGTGCATGTTGGAGGATAATAATATCAATATCAATTTAAAATCAATTATCGACAACCAGCGCCATAAAAAAAAAACCCGTCACGCCAAATCTATCTATCTATTGACCTTTCGAGCCGTAGCCGGCCCATAGGGCGTAGACCAAGATACTCCTTCTCTTATCTGAATTTTTTTTCTAGCAGTTTTCAATTCTTTTAAAGATATTTTATCAAATCTCGCCATTTGTCTCTGTTCTGTGCAAGCAGCTCTATCTCATTGAGGGAGCCGAATCCTGCTGTTCTTGCCTCTCTCATCAATGTTCTTCTCAGTGTCTCTCTGGGTCTTCCTCTTTTTCTCTTACCTGTTGTTTCCCATATGAGGGCTTGCTTTGCTATTCGGTTATTAATTCTCCTCATCACATGTCCAGCATATGCCCATCGTCTTTTCTTTTTAACTGAAGATATTAGCGGTTGGTTGGCGATTTCTCTAATTTCCTCGTTTGTTTTGAATTCGTTCCACGCCAAATGGCGTATAGGAAATGTGTTAGTGACCATCATTTTTACAGACCTTCAGCATATGATTTTTGAGGTAATGTGGTCGGTATTACGCCCGTGCCACTTTACTTTCCCAGAAAAAAATTCGATATCCGTTTAAGGCTGGGTGAACCTCGAAGCCGTCGATCAGAATTGAATTGGACCTTGTCCTTATTAGTCCAGTTCACTAACCATTGAGTTATCGCGGCTCACAACCAGCGCCATCCTACTGATCTAGACGGTCATGTATCTTCATATAGTTTTGTTTCTGTGTTCCTGATTTATTTTACTTAATTCTTTTTTTCCAAATAAGATTATAGCTGTCCAGTTATTTTTTTTTTTTTATTGTTTTCTCCTCGTTCTGTACATTCTACTCGTCGTTTATGCCGTTACAATATGTCCACATTTTTCTCATTTTCTTAATACACCAAAAGAAGGTATCATTAATTGTAGCTAATTCAGACGTTTTCCTTTCTCTTTAAAACGGTGCTTTTTGCTCTCAACATTTATCCTAGCCTCAGACAATCGTCTTGCTTATTCGTTAATTTTCTGGAATTCACTTCCATTTTAAAAAAAAAGAGTCAATCTGATAAAATAGATACAATTTAATTAATTACTCAAACTTTTCATCAAATTTACCTTATTTTTAAGTGTTAATAAATGAGTGTTAATTTAAGAAGTAAAAAAGGACAAATTTCAAGACAAGGAAATTAGGTTTAACTGGAGATAAATAAACGATTACTGCGATGCCAGTTTAATTTTGTTTTGATTAAAGTCACGTTCTAGAACTGACAGTTCTTAATCCTGACGATTTAATGACGGATTCTGAATAGTTCCACTTTTATATTTTGTTAAATGATGTATGTTTTATTTTCAGATCCATGTGCGTGATGATTACACACATTATGTCCACATATTATTATTATTTCCCACTAACCATTATTGTTATGTTATATTAGATAGCTGCAGACCGCAATCTTTGGAAACACACTCTGAAGCTGAAACTCAAGCAAGAAGCAAACAGATTCATAGACAAAAATGATACACAACGAAAGAAATACAAAAAATATTTCCTGGTGGTGCTGCAAAATCCATAGTCAATATGACTGACGGAGGCGACTATGTATGTCATATTAACGATATAGTCACTTAATGTAACATTTTCTCTTTAATTTGTTTCAGAAACAATCATCATCATCATCATCAAGTACGGGGCCTGCTGGGCGTAGGTGATCATGTCTCTCCACACATTTCGATCTCGATAGTTATTTACTATTTCTGTTGTTAATATTCTGCCAAGCCATTCTCTTAAGCTGTCTGGTATCTTTTCTCTTTGCTTCCCTCTATCTCTTCGGCCCTCAATTTTCACAGTTGTAACAATATATTCCAGTTGTTCTCTTCTCATTACATGGCTAAAAAATGAAGATTGTTTCTTCTTAATATTGGAAATGAGCACTCTGTTTGCTTTTTCACAAACGATATTTAAATATAATTTTGGAATAAATTTATTAGTTAACTAAACACTAGTTGCCGCAAATTTTGTATACAAATAATTCAGGCTAAATCAGCGAAGTATGTCCGGAGTTTAAGATAGTCTTGTATAACCACAACAACTACCTACTGATACAACACCGAGCTGGAGTCTTGGTCTATCAGGCGATACTAAAAAAAAAGGAAGAGAAAAAAAGTGGTATGGTGACAGCTTTACGTGGTAATGGACGAAACAAAAGTCGACGTTTCGGCCAAGTAGGCCTTCATCTGGACGAACAACAAACACAACAATTATATATAACGATATAATGGTCTGACATTGTGAATTTAGTACAGAATATCCTTGACAAAATAAAAGTAATATGTTATTAATTTATGTGCTAATTCTAATTTCTCTACTGTAATGAAATTTCCATAAAAATGTAATATATTAGTAATTATATATAATAACTATTGAATATTTTAGGTAGTTTTTAAAAATTTTTAGTTAAAAAATAGTCAAATAGTTTTGAAATTACAATATACAATATATGGGAGAGAGAACATGAATCTCGCTGACGACCATTGACAACATTTTTTTGTTGTTGCGTTCGCCAGCTTTTGTCTCTGACAAAGTCCCTAGAAACTAGGAACGGAATTTTGCGTGTTAATCCATTTTTCCCTGGCAGCCGCGTGAACAGGGGTCCCTCGCCGCACAGGCAGATAACGCCGTCTTCGGAGGTACTTATATATTTTTTTTTCCGTCGATGAGTAATTGACGTTTCAAGCCGGACCTCGCTGCTGAGACCAGGGTTGGTTGCCGGAGAGAGAAATCATAAATAAAATTCCCAACTAGTGCGGCAAGGATTTGAACCCATAATCTTTCTGTCTCGAGGCCGGCGTCTTGCCTCGAGACCAACCAGTCCCCCCACTGATGACAAACTTGTAATTTGCAGGATGTTATAAATTAGAAGAGTACAAAGACATGGAAACTACTAGCAAACTTGCAAGAGGAGCAGATCTTGACTGTATTTATATATGCAGCGTATACCATCGCTACTGTCACTCAAAATTGGTATGTTGGGAGACAACAACCATTGTGGTGATTAATCAGCAACAAAATCAACATATGTTGATAATTTTTCTTTACGCAGAAGCCATTTTCATTTAGCAACGTAGAGAATAAATTGTGTGCTTCTTCTTCTTCTTAGCGTTCAACTTGGCATGGTGTGTTTTGTAGCTCGTTTATAGCAACCTGCCATCTTTGCCCCGTCTCGTCCATCTTCGGTATAAGTAAATTTGCTTAGTAACTTTGCCCGGAAAGCGACCATTTGACCTACTATTTTTTAAAATATATTTTTAACTGACATAGAAACTTTAACGTGTGCAAAATCCACAAGGAAACTCTACCTAGAGAAGCGCTATATGTCGGATCTCACTACACAGAGAGGGCTAGATATCGGATATCACCACCTAGAAAGGGCTAAATATCGGATATCACCACCCAGAGAGGGCTAGATATCGGATATCACCACCTAGAAAGGGCTAAATATCGGATATCACCACCCAGAGAGGGCTAAATATCGGATATCACCACCCAGAGAGGGCTAAATATCGGATATCACCACCCAGAGAGAGCTAAATCTACACTACTCAGAGAGGGCTAGATACCGGATCTCACTACTCAGAGAGGACTAGCTATCGGATCTCACTACACAGAGATTGGCTAGATATCGGATCTCACTACTCAGAGAGGGTTAGATATCGGATCTCACTACACAGAGAGGGCTAAATATCGGATCTCACTACTCAGAGAGGGCTAAATATCGGATCTCACTACTCAGAGAGGGCTAAATATCGGATCTCACTACACAGAGATTGGCTAAATATCGGATCTCACTACTCAGAGAGGGCTAAATATCGGATCTCACTACACAGAGATTGGCTAGATATCGGATCTCACTACTCAGAGAGGGCTAAATATCGGATCTCACTACCCAGAAATGACTAGCTATCGGATCTCACTACACAGAGATTGGCTAAATATCGGATCTCACTACACAGAGATTGGCTAAATATCGGATCTCACTACTCAGAGAGGGCTAAATATCGGATCTCACTACCCAGAAATGACTAGATATCGGATTTCACTATCCAGAGAGGGCTAGATATCGGATCTCACTACCCATAGAAGGTTATATATCAGGTCTCACTACCCATAGAAGGTTAAATATCAGATCTCATGACCCATAGAAGGTTAGATATCAGATCTCACTAACCATAGAAGGTTAGATATAAGTTCTCACTACCCAGAGACTGTGGGAGGATAAAGCCTCAAAGAAATGTCGGATTCGAAGTGAAACATTCCAACCCGCGATGGTCAGATTCGAACCCAGGATATCCTGTCCACAGGTCGACCTTTAGTTCGCCGTTAAGTGCTAATTTAGCGGACAGTTTTATTTTTTGAAACTTTGCAACAGCAAGAAAGATTCAGTGTGGGAGAAGTCGATGATAACATGAAGGAATGACAGTATTCATTTTCTCAGAAAACAGACGTTCACAAGACAATTGCTTTCTGGTAGAGTTTGACGATAGTTACCATGATCACTTTGATCATCATGTGCAGTCTTCACATTGAAAGTTGACTACCATGGAGAGCTATTTCGCCCTGTTTCTTTCTTAGTTGGTGCACGCTGTGAGAGGTTCGCCTGTCCGTATCTCGATATTGTCATTCCATTTTAGTCTCTGTCTCTGCTTAGTTTATCTTTTATTTTCCCATTCAAAACTTTCGGTAGGTTATTGTGTTTGATATGTTCTAGAAATAGCATTTCTTAGCCATAATCATAGCAAAATATCTGATTTCATGTCATAAACATAAGGATAACCATAGCAAATGTCTGATCTCATGCCATAAACATAATGATAATCATAGCAAAATATCTGATTTCATGTCATAAACATAAGGATAACCATAGCAAATGTCTGATCTCATGCCATAAACATAAGGATAACCATAGCAAATGTCTGATCTCATGCCATAAACATTAGGCTAACCATAGCAAATGTCTGATCTCATGCCCATAAACATAAAGATAGCCATAGAAAATGTCTGATCTCATGCCCATAAACATAAGGATAGCCATTGCAAATGTCTGATCTCATGCCCATAAACATAAGGATAGCCATAGCAAATGTCTGATCTCATGCCCATAAACATAAGGATAGCCATAGAAAATGTCTGATCTCATGCCCATAAACATAAAGATAGCCATAGAAAATGTCTGATCTCATGCCCATAAACATAAGGATAGCCATAGAAAATGTCTGATCTCATGGCCATAAACATAAGGATAGCCATAGCAAATGTCTGATCTCATGCCCATAAACATAAAGATAACAATAGCAAATCTCTGGTCTCATCCCCATGAACAGCCTGAATTGCATGTGAAATTGGTCAATGCCTCAACAAGGCGTTATTATATAAATGAGTCATTATTACAGAAACAGAAGCAAGACGTTTTAGAAATATTCATCAACTAGCAGCACAAGTGCCAAAAGCAGAGAACAGCTACTGTCATGTGGGTCGTGTTTAGCACGAATGAAATGTGATGTTGAATGCCAAATTGCATCCCTGTTGATTCATTACTCTGTTGATTCATGTTTCTGTTGACTCATGTTTCTGTTGATTCATGTTTCTATTGATTCATGTTTCTGTTGATTCATATTTCTGTTGATTCATGTTTCTATTGATTCATGTTTCTATTGATTCATGTTTCTATTGATTCATGTTTCTGTTGATTCATATTTCTATTGATTCATGTTTCTATTGATTCATATTTCTGTTGATTCATATTTCTTTTGATTCATGTTTCTGTTGATTCATGTTTCTGTTGATTCATGTTTCTGTTGATTCATGTTTCTGTTGATTCATGTTTCTGTTGATTCATGTTTCTATTGATTCATATTTCTGTTGATTCATGTTTTTATTGATTCATATTTCTATTGATTCATGTTTCTATTGATTCATGTTTCTATTGATTCATGTTTCCATTGATTCATGTTTCTGTTGATTCATATTTCTGTTGATTAATGTTTCTGTTGATTCATATTTCTGTTGATTCATATTTCTGTTGATTCATGTTTCTGTTGATTCATATTTCTGTTGATTCATGTTTCTGTTGATTTATGTTTCTGTTGATTCATGTTTCTGTTGATTGAGTTATTGAGTTATTTGCGGGTCATCATCATTGCACTCCGAACATGTCCATAGGTGCTCAGATCCCCTCCTCAGCAATTCCCTCAGTGTCCAGCGACTGACGACTCCAGTTCTATGTTGGTTGATAAGTCTTCTTACACGGCCACCAAGTTTCTCATTTCTGGCCGTGCCCATCTTAACTCCCATTTCCATCATCCGAAGAAGTGACGTTGATCTGTGTTTGTCGAAGTCCTGTGCTCTTCCCACATCTCTTAGGGCATTGATGATGTCCGCCCGATCCATCGGTTGCCCGTCCTCAACGACAGCGCAGCTAGCCAACCTGTCCGCTCTCTCATTTCCCCGCACTCCCGCATGTCCAGGGACATATACAAAGGTGACCTTACGTATTTTGGATTTCTGCAACGACTCTACCCATTGCATGCGTACATAGCCCGCCTCCACTTTTTTTATCATGCTCATCGAATCACTCAGTATACATGCGTGGATGTAGTCTTGTGACTCTAACCATTTGAATGCCTTGGTTACTGCCATCACTTCCATTGTCATGCTACTCGTGGTCATGGCGTATGCACCACTGTCTTCCTTGGCTATACTGCCTGCTGAGCTAAATGCCCATGCACTTCTTTCGTGTCGTCTTACAGATCCGTCTGTATAGATGACTGCATCTTTCTCATCGGTATTATCGCAGATGAGACCGTTGACCTCAGCATTAACCACGACCGGGTTCTGTTCCCTACTTTTCCTGTTGAGTGTGACAATACATGAGAAAGTTCCCTTGAATGACGTAGGCACCGGTATCCACTCCTCACCAACGCTGATATTGGTAAGCCCACAGACCTGTTTGATGACATCTTCTGCCCGGCCCACCCATGATTTGCCTCTTTTTAGCCTGGTACCTTTCTCTGTGTTGAGCACGTGGTGCAATGGATGCTCTGTATCTGTACTAATCATCATATGCTCGTGCTCTCCAGGTCTTAATTCTGTCATCCATGGTTGGAAAGTCAAGAAGATACCTCATTGCTACACAGGGAGTGTCCCTCGTACATCCCAAGATAATGCGCATGGCTTCATTTTGTATTTTCTCCAGCCTATCAATTTGAGTCGTACTGACAGTAAGAATGGCCAGGGCATACTCGATTGGTGCGAGGACTAATCCCTGGAACAGAAGAATAAGTAGCCTCTGCTCGATGTTGGCAGCTGCCATGACCTTCAAGGCGGCTAATCCTTTGCGGGATTTTGTTATCACATGGTCGACGTGGTCCCGAAAACACAGGCTGCGATCAAACTTAACTCCGAGGTATATCATCAACTTGTCCCTGGTCACCTCATCAGCTCCCATTCGTACTACCGGTGTGGTTGTATTAACGATATGATTGTTAAGGGAGAACCATGAAACTGATGCTTTATTAGGATTAACCAAGGCACCTGAAACCCCACACCAGGAAGAAATGCGATCTTGCATTGTGGAGGCGATTCCCCGTCTGTCTCTTCCCTGTCGATATACCAGAATATCATCAGCAAAAGTCATAGTTCTTCCCCTCCCATCTAGCTGTTGGGCCGTGATCGTTATTGTGTACACGTTAAATAGAACTGGTACATAAATCCGTTGTCCTATTCAATCCCTACTAGTCTCTTGAATGGTCTTGTTCCAGGAGCATCGTGTGCAAGTGGAGGATGATCTTGATGAGCAGTTATTCGCCGATCCTGGCGCATGCAGTCATCATTGGGTAAGGTGACAGCACTCAGTTGACTGGCGTCTCGGCCCTTATATTTGATATTTAGCCACATCGATCATTCCATTAAAACAAGGAGGTCTATCTCAGACATTTCTAGCCATCATAAAGTTTGTCACTCCGAGAGTTGGGAAGTTTGTCCGAGAGTTCGGAAGTTTGTCCGAGAGTTGGGAAGTTTTGTCCGAGAGTTGGGAAGTTTGTCCGAGAGTCGGGAAGTTTGTCCGAGAGTTGGGAAGTTTGTCCGAGAGTCGGAAAGTTTTGTCCGAGAGTTGGGAAGTTTGTCCGAGAGTCGGAAAGTTTTGTCCCAGAGTTGGGAAGTTTGTCCGAGAGTTGGGAAGTTTGTCCGAGAGTCGGGAAGTTTGTCCGAGAGTTGGGAAGTTTGTCCGAGAGTTGGGAAGTTTGTCCGAGAGTTGGGAAGTTTGTCCGAGAGTTGGGAAGTTTGTCCGAGAGTTGGGAAGTTTGTCCGAGCGTTGAGAAGTTTGTCCGAGAGTTGAGAAGTTTGTCCGAGAGTTGAGGAGTTTGTCCGTGAGTTGGGAAGTTTGTCCGAGATTTGGGGAGTTTGTCCGAGAGTTGGGAAGTTTGTCCGAGAGTTGAGAAGTTTGTCCGAGATTTGGGGAGTTTGTACGAGAGTTGGGAAGTTTGTCCGAGAGTTGGGAAGGTTTTTTCATTACAATACTCTACTGTTTACACGCACTCTGCCAATAGTCATGTGCCTTCTTATCTAACCTTTAGTTTGTTTTGTACATGTGGCTCTTTAACTTGCTGTATGACCTGCTCTCAGTGTTCACTTGATTTCCCCCCCCCCCTTGATAAGGAATAGAATACCTCTGATTCATCTGTCTGTGTGATTCTAATTGCATTGATTCCCTAGAGGATGCAACATCGAACCACCATGAGGTCAACAAGTATTTTTCTTTCACGTTCGCAATAACAGATCGGAATGCGTTAGGGTAAGCTTTTTCGACTTGAACGATCAATGAATTTCAGAACTTACTTTCTGCATGTTCTAAATGTACATTTGATAAATGCATCATAGATAAAATCATATATTGATAAATATAAACTGTATGTGGGCAAATACAAGAGCACCACATTGTCAGATACATGATATTATACAATTTATCGTTTTATGGAATGGAATGATAGAGTTCCGGTAAACTTTTTTGTATTAAAAAAAAACTCTAATAATAATAAATTAAAGTCAACGGCAAAAAAAGAAAATAACAAATTACGAGTCGGTCATAAAATTCCACAGATCAACAGATTAGTTAGTGAGCATAATGGAAGGGAAACGTGGATTAATAAAAGGTTTAAGAAATTTGAAATATAAGAAACTTATACTGGTTGGCCTATTCAAACATGGTAAAATATGAATGTAATGAAAAGAGAAAAGGACTACGCTAAGAGCAGAAAGAAAGAGCCCTACGTTTAACTAGCAGATTGTATGAATAGCCGGTGACACATTTCCTCATAAAAATCCGTACGCAGACACGACGCGACTGTCGCCCTTCAGCTGTATATTAATCCAGAATGTCTATTCATATGAGCAAAGCCATTTATAATCTTTTCATGATATCAACAATTTAGCTGTTTACTCAACGAATCCACGTACTTCAGGTGCACTCTGTGCCTAATTCCAAAGTATGAATACAGAAAGTGTTGGTATTTCTACTGATAAATAGAAATTTGCCTGGCAGACAGAATTCAAGCTGCGCAGAGAAAGATATTTCTTTTTAATATTTAAAACCAAAATGATGAAAAGATTGCAGAAATGCGAGGAAAGTTATTTTTCGGAACCGAAAGATAGGAATAATTACGTCGTATCTGGTGTAAAACAAACTAATGATTTAATAAATAATTGACTTTAAGGAAACAGAATTTGTCTATCAGAAGTGCCTGGAAAGATGAAGAACAATAATGATTACAGATTTTCATAATCTTTTACAGAGTAAAATTTGTGTTCGGAGTGCAATGATGATGACCCGCCAATAACTCAATAACTCAATTGTAAGAATTTGAGTTGCAGTAAGTGAAGCAGATTGGCAACCTTATCAGAAACATGTGTGAGTTTATAGAAGAGTTGAATAATGCGAAATCTGTTATACAGTTTTATAAGATATCTATCTATCTATCTATCTATCTATCTATCTATCTATCTATCTATCTATCTATCTATCTATCTATCTATCTATCTATCTATCTATCTATCTATCTATCTATCTATCTATCTATCTATCTATCTATCTATCTATCTATCTATCTATCTATCTATCTATCTATCTATCTATCTATCTATCTATCTATCTATCTATCTATCTATCTATCTATCTATCTATCTATCTATCTATCTATCTATCTATCTATCTATCTATCTATCTATCTATCTATCTATCTATCTATCTATCTATCTATCTATCTATCTATCTATCTATCTATCTATCTATCTATCTATCTATCTATCTGTCTGTCTGTCTGTCTGTCTGTCTGTCTGTCTGTCTGTCTGTCTGTCTGTCTGTCTGTCTGTCTAACTACCTACCTACCTACCTACCTACCTACCTACCTACCTACCTACCTACCTATCTATCTATCTATCTAATGACTTTTCGAGTCGTAGTCGGCCCGTAGGGTATAGACCCAGATACTCTTGTAGATATATCTTATAACATAGCTACAATTATATTTTCTAGGATGATAGAAAGATTTTAATACACTTTTTATAACTAAGATAGCTACAATTATATTTCTGGAATGTTTCCATTAAAAATATAAGATACCAGCAGACTAAATAATTTGACAGTTAACACCAATTATTTACAAATAATAACATACAAGGGTTAATGCAAAAAATATCCCAACTGGCAGAGAACAGTTTAGCACCTTAGGCTAGTTTTCTAGAATGTGCAACGTAACAAATCAAGTTCGTGTAGATAAAGTACTCTCGAACATGAGTCACAAGAAATGACGTCAGGTGTATTATTATGCCTCCTTAGAACCTACATGTGGACTAAATGATAAAGTTCAGAATGTAAACCACGGAATCAGTTAAGAAAGATACATTGCCCTCAGACTCACAATTTTATTCACGGCTGTATGGAGTCAAAGGTGCCCCAGGTAGATGTAATTTTCATGACAGTAAGACTGGAAACAAATAATAATAAATGCATATTATTATAGAGGGAAACTTCCGAGGCGATAAATCAGCGAATCATTTCAAAAGAAGAGGTATGTTTACAGCACTTGGGGAAAAAATCACAAATAATCAACAGAAAAAAAAAACAAAGAACAACATATGGTCCGAAGCAGGATGTTCACGATTTAAATACTAAGATGTGAACATATGAAGAAGAAAAGCAGAAGAAGAGGAAGATTTATGACGGGTGTGTACTTTTAAGACAACTGACCATTGTTGATCGTCGATGAAGCAGGAGTAAGGTCACCAATAAGCGATGTTTTTACTGCCCAACGTCGTGGTTCTTGTGCTTTTCATCTCTCACTTTTCCTACAGAGCCAACGCTGTATGACTTCTTGTGACTGCTCCTGGACATCTGCTGAGCGCACGATCCTTCAACTGATAACCCACAAAACGACATTTAATAAATCAATAACATATTTGATGAGACCTTCAGACACACGGACTGACAAATCATCATTTTGTGCCACATACAAATTTGTTTAGTTCTTCTAGCTATGATGTAGACTTCATTTAAGCGCGATTCTACTTTATTGTTATTTTTATTTTTTTTCGTACGCCAGCGTTTACCTCTGACGAAGTCCATAAAGACTAGGAACTGAATTTTGCGTGTTAATCCATTTTTCCCTGGCAGCCGTGTGCACAGGGGTCCCTCGCCGCACAGGCAGATAACTCCGACTTCGGAGGTACTCATATTTTTTTCCGTCGATGAGTAATTGACGTTTCAAGCCAGGCCTCGCTGCTGAGTTCAGGGGTGGTAGCCGCAGAGAGAAATCATAAATAAAAATCCCAACCGGTGCAGCCAGGATTTGAACCCACAACCTCTCTGTCTCGATGCCAGCGTCTTGCCTCGAGGCCAACCAGTCCCCACTTTATTGTTATAAATGCATATTATGTGTTTTATTTGTTTGTCGCCCCTGAGGTATACGTCCTTTATAGGCTTTCCACCATTGAAGATTTATTGTTACAAGATAAATTTGTTAAAAGAAATAATCTAGTTTCTGAAGCAGTTGTCTTCCGTAGAGAGGTCAGCGTGTTGCGTGTGGCTAAAAGGTAATGTCTTCTACAAAACTGTTGTCCTGAAGACGATGTCCTCTTTAGATTAGTCTGCATGTTAGATTTGTGGTTGAAAAGTAGAATTATTTAACATAAAGGGTTAAGTAAATTGACAGCTTCTGTTCGAGTCGTGCACGCGGAATAAAAGCTGACTAAGATTATATGTCGCTATTATGTAGCCTTAAAAACAGACGAGGCAGTCTGACCTAGTGGGTAGAAATCTAAAACAGAAGAAAGATCCCAAATGAGACTAAAGAAGGGTATTTGGGCTAAAAAATGCCGATGTACCAACTTACCTAAAACAATAAGCATATATGGCGGACAAAAAAAAGGCATATTAATGGTCGGTTTAATGCCAAAGATGAACTAAAGATGCAATTTCTAATTTCTTAAATGTTGTGTTCAATCAATGCAGTTGTAAATGGGTACCTAGTTTTTCCCACCTCTTCTATATTTTGTATGATTCTCCCGGACAGTCCACAGGAAAAACAAAAAACGATCTCAACACGTTACTCAGTTTCTGTCAGACTTCATTAGCTATAACAAAAGACAGCCTAGTATTAGTCTCAGTGGAGTATCGGTTCTATCAAAGATTGGTCAGTACAATGAATGTCCGGTTGAAGCGTACTAAATTACAATTAATATAAAGTTCTAAGGAACAGACTGACAGAGGAAGTAATAATGAGTGTCAATGAACCTCAAGTGATGTTCCGATAAGAGGCAGAATGACGTTCAATCTTTAAAGTAGTCAAATGGACTTCAATGAAATCAGCTGATTTGTCACTCACATTCCAAATCACGAGTCCCTTGTTAACTTCACATTGCTATTTGCTAGAAGACTGCTCATTACGACGCTGACACTCGTGGTCACCTCGTGCTTTACAGATATTCACTTATTTCCTAAGTTCACATTATTAAGATCTCACGAAGACAGAAATAAAATTGCCGCCTTCAATTAAAACAAGGCTTAATGATTGTACACTTGTCAGATAGTCAGTGCAATTGGGTGCTAATTGAATTTGCTTGATTGGCTAGAAGCTTGCTCCTTAATAACATCTAGTCGGAGAATGTAGCTTGAAGAAATAACTGCCGCCCTTAAGTGGGACAGAAGGACATAAGTCAATTAGTCAATTATTCGGACTCGATCAATACTTTCAAGAAGTACTGAGTGAATTTTTACATATATATATATATATATATATATATATATATATATATATATATATATATATATATAAAGACCTCATCCTGAAAAGAACAAAGGAAAAAAAATATAAACGAAACGAAAAAAGAGAGTAACAATAGATCAGGATAAGCAACTAGCTTTCCTAAAGTAAAGTTGCGACAGAAATCATCTTCACAGACTAGCGTTCTTTATGGTGTAATGGTTAGGCTGCACCAACAGAAGAAGAAAGTAGTACCCAGATAACGGGAACATTACTGACAAAGATAGAGCTAATGGACTGATCTGTGGTGACTCCTTGAAGATATTCAACAATTGTATTTTTGAAATCTGCACAGCTATGAGGAAATATGAGGTTTTGTTACGGGAACAAATTTGAAAGTCGAAAAAATATGCATGGTTAGTAGGGTTATTATGGTTAGTATAGTTAGTTTAAGGCCCCGATATCACTACAAACGAATTAAAGTCCATAATTGCTCAACCGCCCGTGCCAGTGGAATCAATCGAATTAAAACTCATCTCAATGAAGGATCCAAACAAATAAAGACAGCTGCAGTTCCCATCATAGCAGTTACGGCAAACGCCAAAAGGCATAAGGCCAAGCGGCACCAAAAGTGAACGCAGCTGAATTGTCCTTCGTCATACGACATCCTCATTGATCGTAAGCAATTGAAATATCGAAACACGATCCATGAAAAACACAGCTCACGGTGTGCACAGAGCACTAAACTCGGTAGCTCCGGCTGCAAGCCGGACTTGGAGTACGTGTTCGATCCTGCTTAAGACCATATATTGTTCTTTGTTTTTTTTTCTCTTGTTGATTATTTGTCATTTTTTCCGAGTGCTGTAAACATACCTCTTCCTCTGAATAGATTCGCTGATTATCGCCTCGGAAGTTTCCTCTTATAATAATATTCATTTATTATTATTTGTCTGCACAGCATGATAAGAGTTTCCGACAATTTTAGCAGTAACAGTAAGACTGGCCAATCGCAGCAAAGGGAATGTCACAAACTGGGAAAACGGACAAGATGAAGAAAGAAAGCGGCAAGGACTGATACTAGAATTATGCGATTCTTTTTCCTCTTTGGCACACTATCGTAATGTTTAGCATGCTCTATTGACGATAGAGTGAGTTGAACACTTTTCGGTCGTCTCAGAAGGAAAATGAATGCGCACTGACCCTACTGAGTTAGGGAAAGTAATAATAGCGAGGAAGGGCACTGATCCTTTTTATCTCCAGAAATTGTGGTTTAGGAAAGTAAGGTTTGTTGCTTCACTTCATCATTATCATCATCATCAAGTAACATGTCTGCTGGCGTAGGTGATCATGTCTCTCCACAACTTTCGATCACGACAGTTATTTATAATTTCTGTTGTTGACCTTCTGCCAAAGCCATTCTCTTAAGCTGTCTGTTACTTTTTCTCTTTCCTTCCCTCTATCTCTTCTTCCCTCGAGATTTTTCCATTTGTTACAATATATTTCAGCTGTTCCCTTCTCATTACATGGCCAAAAAATGATGATTGTTTCTTCCTAGTATTGGAAATTAGCTCTCGTTTTGCTTTGGCCTCTTTCAGAATGTTATCATTACTCTTCTTAGCTGCCCATGGTACTCTCAACATTATTCTGTAAAACCACATTTCTACAGACTCCAGTGATTTTCTTGTCTGTTGTCCTATTGTCCATGATTCCCACCCATATGTTAAGACTGGCTCTACATAACATTTAAGAACTTGTTTTCTTGTTTTTATTGTCAAAAATGGATTGCATAGTTCACTTACTTAACAATAAATTCTCTTCTTTTTTTCGCCATGAAAATAGCGCTTATTGAGTTTTATCGTAAAAAAAAAAAAATAAGAAGCTGATATATGCGTGTTTCTGTTCGTCTTTGTCGTGTCGTTTTAGAACCTGGTTTAAGTTTCTTTTTTTACCCTTGCTCATTTGTGCACGCTGCGATGCTTATTTTTGTTAAAACAAATCAGAGGTTATTTCGGATATCACTTTTGGTTTTCTGACTCTGATACGAACAGTGAGTTATGGTCGCCTATTGTTTACACTCCTAACTCGACAGTGTATTTGATTCCAGAACACTGTCTACGTGTACATGATGCTAGTCCAATAAACAAACAAACACCTTTCTACAGAGGTCATTTAAATACCATGGCCACGTCAAAGGACAAGGAGCCGCGATAGCTCAGTGGTTAGTGAACTGGACTACAAAGGACAAGAGGTAGGGTTCAATCCCAACCGACCGCTTTCGGATTCACCCAACCTTAAATGGGCACCGGATTTTTTTCTTGCAAACGTAAAGCGGCACGGGCGTAATACCGACCACATTACCCCAAAAATCATGTACACGCTCGTCTATCTGTCTAATCTATCTATCTATCTATCTATCTATCTATCTACCTACCTACCTACCTACCTACCTACCTACCTGTCTGTCTGTCTGCCTGTCTGTCTGTGTGTTTGTCTTTAAAATTGTGCCATGAAAATTGTAACTCTTTACAATATCCTCTCGTTATTGTATGTCATCATTTCAGGAACAGAGTGGATGAAACCAACAAAAGAAGTGATATAGAGACCTGATAATTGTCTCAGCTTTCATGATTCCGAGAAGAAGCTTATTTTCAATATAAATTTTCCACCGTTTTTTTTCTTCATTTTCCCATTTGGCTGATCTCCATTTTAAACCAGGAAAAATTTCGGCACAGAACAGATTGAAAACATGGCTCGGGCTGGTGATGGTGGAATAGTTTCTTTTGTGTGAAGTTGAGAACGAGTTAATAAGCTGCGAGGAAGAGTTGAAACAGGACAGCCTGAGAAAAGTAACTTTCAATTCTGCCGGTGTGAATGGCGATGAGTGTTTGTTTCCGGCTTTTTCACGAGTCTAATATTGAACAGTAAAACGAGGCTAGCTCCGGGGTGTCAACGGATGAAGCCAACATCGGGACAGGGAAATTGTGGAGAATAGCAGGGACGCTTGGCGTGGCTTGAATGAAAACATTAACAGCATCTAAATTATGTGAAATGGACAGCGTGTATTGAGATTTCAGTTAAAAATAGAGAGATAATATTATTCATTTGGAGCAGCGATCTTCAAATATTTTTATACTTGGTGGTAAGCTACACTGAGTAGACCAATAATATTATTACAGTGACCAATAATATAGAGTCAGAGTAGAAACTGTGTAACTGGTTTGTTCAGATCAAGATGTAGGATGTTAGATTCAGGAGATTGGTGATCAGTAGTATTGACCTCATTGAATCAAAAGTTGTTTCCCTGGGCGGAAACTATAGACACTACCACAACACAGCAACTAGCGGACACTACCACAACACAGCAACTAGTAGACACTAACACAACACAGCAACTAGCGGACACTAACACACCACAGCAGCTAGTACACACTAACACACCACAGCAATTAGCGGACACTAACACACCACTGCAACTAGTACACACTAACACAACACAGCAACTAGTAGACACTAACACACCACTGCAACTAGTACACACTAACACAACACAGCAACTAGCGGACACTAACACACCACTGCAACTAGTACACACTAACACACACAGCAACTAGACACACTAACACACCACTGCAATTAGTACACACTAACACAACACAGCAACTAGTACACACTAACACATCATTGCAACTAGTACACACTAACACGACACAGCAACTAGTACACACTAACACATCATTGCAACTAGTACACACTAACACGACACAGCAACTAGTACACACTAACACACCACTGCAACTAGTACACACTAACACAACACAGCAACTAGTAGATACTAACACACCACTGTAACTAGTAGATACTAACACACCACTGCAACTAGTACACACTAACACACCACTGCAACTAGTACACACTAACACAACACTGAAACTAGTGGGCATTAACACAACACTGCAACTATAGCTCGTTTCAAATCATGTGCCCAACTTCAAAACGCTATTACGCAGTAAACATTTGTTAAAAACATTTGAAATTTTCCAAATGTTATTAGAATGCAAAAGACCCTTTAAATGTATATTTAACAAATATCTTGCAGCTGCAGTTTTCTTAAAGCGGCGAATTTCTTTGATGTTTGTCACAATTGTAAATTGTGAAGCCCTAAAGAATAGAAATTACCGTAGTTGCTGGTCTATGATTAATTTTCACTAGGTAAAGGCGTGGCCGTAATGGGGAAATAACTGTATAAGACAAAACACCAGGAGAATTATTGTCTGCTCAGTTCGAGGACGGACGATAATATCAAGGTATACCTGTATATCCAATTTTTATAATTGTGTGGTCCTGAAAAGGACCGTTTGTTGAACTAATTTAAGGTAATATAGGGGCCAACATTGTGGGGGCTATATACTTTCATAACTGTTTGGGGTTGAACATTCCACAAACCATCATTTTTCCAATATTCCTCTTCCTTTTTTAAGACGTGGTCTTCACATTTAGCCCAATAATCTTTGTCTATATTTAATAAAGCGAGATTAGCAAGAGTCTTTACATCGCATATTTTGAATGTTGTATTTTCATCTGCCACTTGTCCTTTTAATTTTGCCCAGATTAGTTCTATTGGATTTAAATGAGCATGGTAAGGTGGCAGCCTCAAACTTATATGACCGTGCTCTTGGATAATCTTATCTATTTGAAAAATCTTTGTTCTCTGTTTTTGCTTTACTAGAGATAGTAATTCAGGTTTTAAGTACATGTTATTAAATTGTATGTGCTCCTTTGTGAGCCATATCTTAATAGCATCTTTTGTACTGGATGACGTCGGGACTTTATCTTCAAGTGCAACAATGTTGTGGTACGCTGCATTGTCCATTATTAGGCAAGATGGTCGATCTAGTGATGGGAGAACAGAATTTTCAATCCAATGTCTAAATATGTGACCATTCATCTCAGAGTGATAATCCCGATTGTCTATGGATTTTGAAAGAAAAATGAGCTCTGCATTCTGTATTAGTCCATGTTGTCGACTACCTGCATGAGCAATTATCAAGCGCTGTCCTTTGCTGCTAGGTATTAATCTCTTAATCTTTCCATCTGATGACTGCCATTCCCTTTGGTTAGTGTGGTGAGCATTGATCCATGTTTCATCCAAGTACACAATATCATAACCTTGCTTGCGCGCCTCTTTTACTTACGTAAGTACTTGCTTCTCATGACTACTATATGTGGCTTCTCACAGATGATGTTTCGTCCATTGGAATACTTTCTGAATGTAAAGCCTGCAGCTCTCACATTCCTCCATAATGTAGACTTTGATATTTCAATACTGTTGTTCTTTTTCAGCGATACTTTTAATTTTCTTATTGTAACAGTTTCATTCATACCCAACATTTTGCGATAAAGATATCGATTTTTTAAAGTTGGGCACCAGTTATGAAACAAGCTATAGCGGACATTAAGACATCACAGCAACTAGTAGACACTAACACAGCACAGCAACTAGCGGAAATTAAGACAACACAGCAACTAGTAGACACTAACACAACACAGCAACTAGTAGACACTAACACAACACAGCAACTAGTAGACACTAACACAACACAGCAACTAGTAGACACTAACACAGCACAGCAACTAGCGGAAATTAAGACAACACAGCAACTAGTAGACACTAACACAACACAGCAACTAGTAGACACTAACACAACACAGCAACTAGTAGACACTAACACAACACAGCAACTAGTAGACACTAACACAACACAGCAACTAGTAGACACTAACACAACACATCAACTAGTAGACACTAACACAACACAGCAACTAGTGGACACTAACACAACACATCAACTAGTGGACACTAACACAACACAGCAACTAGCGGACATTAAGACAACACAGCAACTATAGTCCGTTCAGAATCGTTTGCCAAGATGTTATGATTTATAATTCAAAAAGTTCTTGATGATTTCACATGATTTTTGGCATACGGTGTTAAAATGTCCATGTCACGAGAACATATGTGTTACTCGATGTCTAGCTATAACGGTTTTCTTAAAGCGGCGAATTCCTTTGATCTTTGCCCATGTAACTATTATTTTGACCCTAATCAAAATGTTTTACAGTAATCTAGTGCAACGATGACCCATAGGCGTGTCCATAAAATTTTACTGGGTGGCAAGTATACAAATTTTAAATTATATATAGAACTTTTGTTCGTAGAGTCAATTTGATATAGTTCCATGCTCTTGGTGTGAGTTTCCCAAATGTTGTCGCTGCCTTTCAAATACGTACATTTAGTTCCTCATCTAAGGAAAGTGTGGCTGTAATAGTGGATCCAAGATAGCTGAACTTCTGTACTGACTCAAGCAGGCTTCCATTCAAAGTAATGGTTGTTGGTTTGCTTATAACATATTTTTGATTGCTTGGGTGGTCTTGAACAATAAACTGTTTAACAAATCAACTAGGAAATTTTGCAAATCAAACTATTTATCTGTAGACTTAATCAGAGTAATGATCATTCAGAATCAGACGAGTCAAATAGGTCGATTACTGCTTTCGGCTGAACAAACAACAAACCATCCTTTTTCCAATATTCCTCTTCTTGTCGTAACACATGATCCTCACATTTTACCCAGTAGTCTTTATTTATATTTGATAGAGCCTGATTTGTAAGTGTCTCAACATCGCATAATTTGAAAGTTTTATTTGTATATGCTACGTGTTCTTTAACTTTTGCCCAAACTAGTTCTATAGGATTTAAGTGTGCATGATATGGAGGTAGTCTCAAACATCTATGGCCATGTTCTTGAATTAACTTGTCTATTTTAAATATCTTTGTACGTTGTGTCTGTTTTACAAGGCTAAGCAATTCGGGTTTCAAGTAGCTGTCGTTAACTTGTATGTGTTCTTTTATGAGCCACGTTTTGATTGCATCTTTTGTACTTGATGATGTTGGGATTCTATCTTCTACGTTAACTACGTTATGGTATGAAGCATTGTCCATTATCAGACAAGAAGGTCGATCTAATATTGGAAGGATACTTTTCTCGATCCAGTCTTTAAATATGTGCCCATTCATTTCGGAGTGGTAGTCTCTATTGTCTATGGATTTTGAAATGAAAACGAGATGAGCATTCTGCAACAACCCATTATGTCTGCTACCTGCATGTGCAACTATCAAACGTTGCCCTTTACTGCTTGGTACTGATCTTTTAATACTTCCATCTGCTAACTGCCATTCCTTTTCATTTGTATGATGAGCGTTGATCCAAGTTTCATCTAAATAAACAATATCATAATCATTTTCGCGCATTTCCTTCACTTCACGTAAATACTTGCTTCTAAGAGCTACTAGATGTGGCTTCTCACAAATAATGTTTTTTCCACCAGCATACTTTCTAAAGGTGAAGCCTGCACTTCTTAATATTTTCCATAATGAAGTTTTTGATATTTCAATGTCGTTGTTAGTTTTCAGCCAAAGCTTCAACTTTCTAAGTGTCACTTCTTCGTTTATATCAAACATTCGACAGATTTCTCTTTTTACTAGGTCCTTATCAAAACTGTCTAACGTTTCTTTCCTTCCTTGCTTTCTTGCATTTGTTGGCAATAAATATCCGCTTCCTTTAACTATTCGATCAAATGAACGTTTACACAAACCTAAAATATGCATTGTTCTCTTCTCAGGGTTTGATAAAGAACAATAAAGATGTCCCTTTTTACGCTCTCTGCAGAAGTATTGATAAATCTTTATAGCAATGTTATGCTCAGTAAAATATTTTGCCTTTATATTCATTCTCACATAGACTTGCAGAAGATAATATGGATAGTGCCGCCTCCTTTCTGTAAATATTGAGATTTGCCTCTGAATTATGACTCGAACTCGAGTCTACGGCCGTGATTTTGACGTCACATAATTTCCGGTTTCGGCTAAAATGTCATTTTGTGCTAAACGGGAAATTTCATATGTAACATTTCTTTATAAAAATTTATAGTGGAAACATAACTATTTTAGGACGGTGCGCATTCAGCCGTGAAGGTCATGCCTATATGTTAAAGAATCAGCTGTGAGATGTAAGCATCTACATAATCCCGCCGGTGTTTATAATATCGATTAACTTTTTTTTAATATAGGTTAAATAAGGCATCTTTGAAACTGGATCACATTTCTTTGAACAAAAAATATTTTTATAGCGACATTAGTATTCTAAACCTAACTTCAAAAGATCAATGCAAATGAACAATAAGTTTTTGAAAAAAATTAATTAATGTCTAGGCAAACGAATCTGAACGGACTATAGAAGCGTATCTACATAGTGCTTAATTGTGGGTGTTGTTCGTTATGTGTATTTGCAAACATGAATTCAATTGGTTACAATTAGTGTGGCCGTATTTCTCAATGATTTTGTCAACATGGTACACCTTTTTCTTATTCGTATTCTTCACAAGTTGTAACAATTCGGGTTTTAAATATGTGTCGTCAAATTTGACATTTTCATTCGCAAGCCATGTCCTAATTTGCTCTTTTGTATTTGATGCAGTAGGCACTTTGTCCCATCTTGAATTCCCTAAGGAAGTGCTGATATAGTAAAACAGTAACCTTTTGCATAGTTATAAATTTGCATTTCAAACTCATTGTAATTTAGATATAAATGTTGGTATTTAAAGTCAACAAATTGTCTACTGAGTCTTCACAAAATTAATAAAGATACGCCTTCCCTTCGGTAATTAATGCCCAGGCCGTGGTGCGTCATGTCGTTCAATAACAATTCAGTTTTGTGCACGGGATTTTCCTGAACTTAGTGTTTCTGCAATAGCCAAACTATTTTACGTGAACGACCGCACCAAATTAATGTATATATCCTAAAATGGTGTCAAATTCGAACAGGGTGAATTTAATATAGCCTAAAGAAGAAAACTTTTAAACTAGATCAAATTTCTCAGAGCAAAAAATATTTCTATAACGACATCAATATTATAAGATTACATGCAAAAGTTGAAAGCAAAATAACAAACGGTTATCACGTAAAGCTAATTCAAGTGTGGTTATGAATTTCTGAACGGACTATAGTAGACAATAACACTACACAGCAACTAACAGACACTAACACAACACAGCAATTAGTTAAATAAATCAACAAGAAAGGCATATACTATGGAAAAGACATATGCGAATAAAATTATGATGATAAGTTTCAAAAATATAAGATAACATTGTGTTCGGTAATTTACTAAGTGAAGACTACAAAATAATTAGACGTTTCCCCCACAGAACGAGCACCAAGGGTTCGAATTTTAGTGGGGGTCATTAAAAAAAAATAATAAAAACTAGGACCTAGCAGTTCTACCCTCTCGTCTCTGTCCTGCCGGTAATAGTTTGAGTCAAAACAGGCTGGCAAACAGTAGCTAGGATCACCGTGTTTCCCTTCAGTTGTGATTTTTACTGATCTAGAAAACCTATGCAATCCATTTTTCACAATCGAAACAAGAAAAAGAGTTCTTAAATGTTATGTACAGTGAGTCTTAACATATGAATGTGAATCATGGACAATAGGACAAGAAATAAGAAAGTCATTGGAGTCTGTAGAAATGTGGTTTTACAGAAGAATGTTGAGAATACCACGAACAGGTAAAAAGAGTAATGAAAACGTTCTGAAAGAGGCCAAAGCAAAAAGAGAGCTAGTTTCCAATATTAGGAAGAAACAATCATCATTTTTTGGTCATGTAATGAGAAGAGAACAACTGGAATATATTATAACAACTTGGAAAATTGAGGGACGAAGAGATAGAGGAAAGCAAAGAGAAAAAATACCCGACAGCTTAAGAGAATGGCTTGACAGAAGGTCAACAACAGAAATGATAAATAACTGTCGTTATCGAAAATTGTGGAGAGACATGATCACCTACGCCAGCAGATCCGATACTTCATGATGAGAAGACCTAGTATTGCAGTACCTGTAGGCTGGGCAAGTTGTTTCCCAGCACAGCCTGGGATTAGATGAACTACAAAATACCGACCACATCACCCAAAAATGTGACGTGGTTATAGAGAAATATGGTCACTAACATCATATTCCCCAATACACATAGCAAGGCGTGAAGGGAACCTTTACTTTTATTTTATTTTTAATTCTCTAGTAGTAGCCCTCCGTCATAGTTGACTATGGATTTTGCAGCGCCCCTAGAAATGTTACCCCCCCCCTTTTTTTCTATGAATCCAATATAGAGTGTAGTTATAAACTGTGCTCACCTATTATACGTAGAGTAGTTATTTGATCAGCACATGATCTGTTCTTCCTAAAACCTGCTTGTTCATCTCTCAAATGTTTCTCTGTGGCCTCTTTTAGTCTCTCCTGAATGATTCTGCTTAATATTTTTCCTGGCACTGATGGCAGCATAATTCCCCTATAATGTGTGCACTCCTGTAAACTTCCTTTCTTTTGTAGTTTGATCATATAATCTTCTTTCCAATCCTTAGGTATTTCTTCCCTCTCCCATTTTTTTTCTAATAGATTATGTAACATCTTGGTAGAGGTGTTAATATCTGCTTTGATGGCTTCCGAAGGAATTTCATCTGGTCCTGTGGCTTTACCATTTTTAATAGCCTGATGGCTTTCATTATTTCTTTTTTCTTGGTTTTCCACAGTTAACGTTTAACTCTTCTTCTGCTGGTAGTTTATCTGGAGAGTTATTTGGGCCGAGTCTGTTCAAAAGTTCTTAAAAGTGCTCTTTCCATCTCTCCATTTGTTCCCTTATATTACTAAGCAGATTTCCTTTCTTATCTTTGATAAAGGCGTTGATCTGTTTGTATTTTCCACCTAATTTCTTTGTGCTGTTGTACAGTTCTATCATATTCACTTTATTTGCTGCTTCTTCTGCCTCTTTAGCTAGTTCATCTATATATTTCCTCTTATCCCTTTTAATGCATCTTCTCACTTCTTTGTTCACCTCTGTGTAAACTTCCTGTATCTTGGCATTATTACTCCTTGTTTTGCTTTATTTATGTCTGATTTCTTATTCTTTCTTTCTTTCTTTCTTTCTTTCTTTAATTTTATCCAGGGTCTCTGCTGTCCTCCATGCCTTATACTGGCTTTCTCTTTTCCCCAGCGTTTCTTCGCACGTCTCTTTCCATATATCCTTTACCTGTTTCCAAAGATCTTCTATATTTATTGTATTTTCTAGTTGTTGGAGGACTTGGTATTTGTTTGATATTGTGACTTCGAATTTATCTGTAATTCCTTGTTCTTTAAGAAACCCTACATTGAAATGCTTTCTACCATTATTCGTTGTAGTATATCTTTTTAGTTTAAGTTTAAGTTTGGCTAGCAGAAGATGATGATCTGAAGCTACATCTGCTCCTCTATATAATTTTACATCCTGTAAGGATGACTTAAACTTAATATTAATACATTGATTTTATTCTTCCATTTCATTCCAACCGATTTAATTCTCCGTTCTATGATCTGGTGACACCCATGTAGCTTTATGTTTTCTTTTATGTTGGAATATTGTTCCTCCTAGGCTCATTTTATTAAAGCGCAGAAGTTCACGAATATCTCTCCAACTCATTTATATCTCCAAGTCCATGTTTTCCCATAATCTCTTCGAAACCTCTGTTGTCCTATCCTACTTTTGCATTTAGATCTCCCATCAAGATTATAATATCCTTAGCTTGTCTTTCATCCATCTGACATTGCAACTGTTTGTAGAATTCATCTTTAACTAAATCATCCTTGTTATTGGTTGGTGCGTTGCATTGGATAATGTGTATTTCTTTTTTTTTTCTTTTTTTTTGAATGTTGCTCTCATTAGTCTTGGCCCTACTGTTTCCCATTCTACCAGTATGTACTTTCCTTGATAACATTATAGCTACCCCGTCATTATGTTGTGCTCCAGGTTCCTGGTGTCCTGACGATAAAATCATCTCTCGTGTATTTAGTTTTATCATTTTTGGTCCTAGTCATCTTGTTTCACACATTCCCAGAATATTTTTTTTGTAATTTCTCATTTCTGCTGCTACCTGTGTGGATTTTCCTTGCTCATTTGGGGTACGCACATTCCAGGTGATTCCTGTATGGTGCAGAAATACAAACACCAAATAAAGAAATAGAGGAAAACTGAAGCCCTTGAAATGTTGATTTATAGAATGAAAAGATGAATTGGTTAGACATAGAATATAACAAAGAATAAAGTTTTGAAATAGACGAACGTGAATAAATAACAAAATTCGAGCAAGACAAATAACATGTTTCTGTCACTTAAATAAACAGAGTAATCTGCTAAAAGTTATCTTGGAGGAGAACATTGCAGAGTAAACAGATCGGGGAACCCAAAGACTAATATGGACACAAAATCAAGAGGTGGACAGACACCATGAAGTAGTAGACTGACAACATCAAAAAGTGGGCTGACAACATGAACAAGTGGACAGAAACTATCAAATGGAGGAATGACGATGTGAATAAGTGGATAGACAATATCAAGAGGTGGACAAACGCCATCAAGAGGTGGACAGATGTCAAATCAAGTGGGCACTTACAAAATTAAGAGGTGGACTGACATTATCAAACGAGGTAGACAGTCGCTATTAAGAGGTGGACAGACGCCATTAAGAGATAGACAGACACCATTAAGAGATAGACAGACACCATTAAGAGATAGACAGATACCATTAAGAAGTAGACAGACGCCATTAAGAGATAGACAGACACCATTAAGAGGTAGACAGACGCCATTAAAAGATAGACAGACACCATTAAGAGATAGACAGACACCATTAAGAGATAGACAGACATCATTAAGAGGTAGACAGACGCCATTAAGAGATAGACAGACACCATTAAGAGATAGACAGACACCATTAAGAGATAGACACCATTAAGAGGTGGACAGACAACATTAAGAGGTGGACAGACACCATTAAGGGTGGACAGACACCATTAAGAGGTGGACAGACACCATTAAGGGGTGGACAGACACAATTAAGAGGTGGACAGACACCATTACGGGGTGGACAGACACCATTAAGGGGTGGACAGACACAATTAAGAGATGGACAGACACTATTAAGAGATGGACAGACACTTTTAAGAGGTGGACAGACACCATTAAGAGATGGACAGACACCATTAAGAGATGGACAGACACCATTAAGAGATGGACAGACACCATTAATAGGTGGATATACACCATTAAGAGATGGATAGACACCATTAAGAGATGAACAGACACCGTTAAGAGGTGGATAAACACCATTAAGAGATGAACAGACACCGTTAAGAGGTGGACAACGCCATTAAAAGGTGCAGAGTCTACCATATTTCCTACACGCAATGCTTTCTTTGTTAAAAAAAAAAAAAAGGAACAATTGATCCGGAACGCATTCAGTGAACTCTTTCAGAACTTTAACGACTCTAATATACATATTATACAATTAAGTGAGATCTGAAATTGTAGCCAGTTTACATTCTCACGCCAAACAGTCGCTGAAAACGAAATTATAAAAAAATGTGCGTACGCCAGAGCATCAGTGGCGTGGTATACGTCTATTTTGATTTTTCTTTTTTCAAGAAATAGAATGATAGAGTTCCGGTTATCGTCGTGTTGTATTTCCTTTGCAGAACGTTGTACTCATCAAAGCCCAATGGAAAAAAAAATATTTCTTTTGCCAGACCTCTTTGTTGTCTTGAAATCACCTTCTACTTAGATTTCCGATAACGTTTTATTTAGAAAAAAATAGAACGATGCCCATACGTCACATGGCGGGATTTAAATATATTATAACGAATTATATTCGTTTGAAAGGAAATGTTTTTCTTTAAAAGAGATCTTATTGTTAGCGTTCCCCAGTCACCCCGTGGGTGTGCATGGATATTTTATGTTGATAGTTTACGGCAAAGATGCAATATCTGCGCTTTTCGACCCGACACCGTCTTCGGCATGGGTAGATTTGCTAGACAATTTTTTCCCGGGGAGGCAGCGACTATTATAACCTATTCTTTTCGATTTTTTTAGTGTCAATAGTTTTTTTAACGTGCGCATATATCTTTTGTTTTTTGCTATCCGAGAGGGATAGACATCGGATCTCACTATCTAGAGACCAGGGGAGGATGAAACCTGGAAGAAAGAACGTATTTGAAGTGAAAAATTCCCACCGACTGTGGCGGGATACGAACCAGGTACCTTCCATTCCAGAGGCCGACGTCTTTTCGCTTAACCATCCATTCCCATTCAGAGATCTAGTACCAAAGTAACAAGGTCTTGAAGCCTCAAACATTGTTTGTTTTATACACTGCAGGTTAACATCAACAAAAAGACGGTAAACACTTTATCGGAATTTAACAGTTGGGCAAGGGATTAAAAATGACAGCAGTCCATTGTGGTCCATCATTCCCTGTCGAGACGAACCCTTATCTTACTCACTTCCCGACGCCTCAAACAATTTGTATATAAACTAATATGGGCCCACTTAACGAGATTAACAGGAAAATTACTAGATTAAAGGTGGTATCAATACAAACGAATTGGATCCACATAATGATACTGAAAGTAATTTGCATATAAATGAAAAAAGAACTCATGCAAAAGAGATAAAGTACACTTCTGTTTAAAAAAAAAAATAATCATAAGAATAAAAGGTTAAACAAATGTAAATTATCAACAAGTATTGAACTTCTTATTATATTGAATGTTCCATGGGTTTTCTGTTATTACGTATTATGTCAATAGAATGACACTTTTGGGGTACAAAGGGAAAAGCTGAACGGAGAGAGTAGGGTTTCCCAAAGTCCATATTTTTTTCCTGTTTGTTGGTTATTTGTCAATTTTTCCGAGTGCTGTAAACATACCTCTTCCTCTGAACTGATTCGCTGATTATCGCCTCGGAAGTTTCCCTCTATAATAATATTCATTTATTATTATTTGTCTCCAGCCTAAACCATTGGAAACTACTATTCGTGTTGTTTCGTCCTAAATGTTTGTCTGCAACGCAAGTATTCAGCCCTACCCTATCCGGGAGATACTTGTCTTAACAGGAAAAAATGCAGATACACTATGTATTTCCGAGCTGTGATCGCTGCCTTATGTTATAGTCATGAGCACACCTGCGCGAAAGACATTGCCTACGAAGCTAATTTTTTTAGTTAGCTGAGTGGCAGTGTTCCCTAGCGTTTGGCTTTTCGTGGCTAGGCGCTGTGCCACTGAATACGGGTTCGATCCTGCTTTGGTCCATATTTTGTTTCTGTTGTTGCTTATTTGTCAATTTCTCCTAGTGCTGTAAACATACCTCTACCTCTGAATTGATTTGTTTCCCAAGGACGCCGGATCAGATGGGCTTATATACCGAGCTAGCTGTTACACTGTAAGGAAAAAGCGAAAGCTCTCTATAGAAATCTCTACTGGCTAAACAATGTTTTGTTACGGATTCCTTAATAAATATGATGGACACTTCCTCAATAAAGCGAATGCAACATGAAGTTTAGTTTAGTCCGAGGTCATCCTCATTGCACATAGACATAAGGAAGAATTATGGACACTTCCGGTCAGTAAAATAGAAAACTATGGTTAGTAAGAAGATAGAACAGAAGAATCATGAAGATCCCTGGTCATGAGTACGGCAGGAAGAGTTATAAAGATACATGGTCAGTAAGGAAATTAGATTAGAGGAACTTTAGATATTCAGTCAACAAAGCGTCATAACAGGTATCATTAGAGACATATCTTTAAAAGAGAGAAAAGGAAAGAGCTCCGTCACGTCAAGTAGCATATAGGGAATAATGTGTTAATGACCATGATTTTTATAGACCTTCGGCACATGATTTTTGGGGTAATGTGGTCGATATTACGCCCGTGCCGCTTTACTTTCCCAGAAAAAATATCCCGTACCCATATAAACAGGGTGAATTTGAAAGCCGTCAATCAAGATCAAACCCGACCTCTTGTCCTTAGTAGTCCAGTTCACTATCCATTGAGCTATCGCGGCTCCCCCAGATATATCTTCAAGGAGACAATAAAATATACATAATTATAAGGATCAATGGTTAAATAACAGAACTCAAAAACGAGAGCCTGGATGCGTTGTATTTGTGCTTTCGCTTGCCGACTCAGGGTTCAAATGCTCACTAGCCAAAAAAAAACATTTTTAGGATTTAAAAGGCTCTGTATGTCCTTTCAACCAACCTCTTTAAATTTAAACCAGCAATACTCTCCGGGAACGGCAGCTAGGAACTAACCATCCTACCTCACGAAGCTCAGGTTGACTACAGTGGTGCCACTAACGCTTTATGAAGCTATGATTGATAAACAGTGAAGCCACTAACGCTTTATGAAGCTATGATTGATAAACAGTGAAGCCACTAACGCTTTATGAAGCTATGATTGATAAACAGTGAAGCCACTAACGCTTTATGAAGCTATGATTGATAAACAGTGAAGCCACTAACGCGTTATGAAGCTATGGCTGATAAACAGTGAAGCCACTAACGCGTTTTGAAGCTATGGCTGATAAACAGTGAAGCCACTAACGCTTTATGAAGCTATGGCTGATAAACAGTGAAGCCACTAACGTTTTATGGAGCTATGGCTGATAAACAGTGAAGCCACTAACGTTTTATGAAGCTATGGCTGATCTATCTATCTATCTATCTATCTATCTATCTATCTATCTATCTATCTATCTATCTATCTATCTATCTATCTATCTATCTATCTATCTATCTATCTATCTATCTATCTATCTATCTATCTATCTATCTATCTATCTATCTATCTATCTATTTATCTATCTATCTATCTATCTATCTATCTATCTATCTATCTATCTATCTATCTATCTATCTATCTATCTATCTATCTTTCTTTCTTTCGTTCGCCTGAAGTATTGCCTATATCTGCAATGTTGTTTCCTGTATAAATTTCAGTCTTTTGTAATTCTTGCAGTGGCCCATATAGTTTTGTCTGTAGTGTTGTATCTATGGGCCAATGGATGTTACTCAGTCTACTATATTCGGTGCAGTTTTGAAGTATGTGTTAAGCAGTATGGGGCGCCTGTCCACATGCACATGTAGTTGAGGTGCCGATCTTGAATTTTGTATACATGTGACTGTAGAGTCGATTGTGTCTTGTTCTGAGGCGTATAATGATAACTTGTTCACATCTACTCATATTATTATAGGCATCCTGATTTGGGGCTTGTGGTCCTCTGATTAATTTGATTATCTGTTTCTTATGATGGTATGTAACCGGTGCATCTAGTTGTGTGCCTGTTGAACCTTTCTTTGCCAATTGATCTGCTTTCTCATTTCCCAGATATTCCACAGTGAGATTGGATCCCCTGCAGGGAAACCATGTGGTGCTTGCAGAGCTCAGTCAATAAGGTCTGCAGATGTGGTAATTTTCTGGATTAGAGTGCCTATAGTACTGATCTTGCATCTGTCAAAAACACTTCAGTTTGTGGGCTAATATTACTGTTCAGCAGTTTTTCTATTGCCAACTTTATAGCTTGGATTTCTGCATCATAATTGTGACAATATTTCCCTGTTGCTATTTTATTCATATCCCTAGTGTTATTTGGGTAATCTACGTATGCACCTGCTCCCCAATTCTTTACTGCATTCTGTGCTGATCCATCTGTGTACACACAAATCCATAGGTGTTGTGGGTATTCTTCATCCAAGAAACTGAGAGTTATTGTTTTACACTGTAGATTATTCTGTTCCTCTTTGTCAACTATTCATTTCACTTCTGTCCGTATTTGTATTGATAATCCTGATTTCTCTGCCCAGTGAGTCTGTTCTGGTATGGGCAGTAGGGGGTTAACAACTCTTGGCATGTCTGGTGTTTGTCTACTAATACGCTAGGCTTGGTGGATGAAACTGCTTCTCTTAAGCCGTCCCAATGCAAGATTTTGGAATCGGTCCTTCACTGGATGTCTCGGCATGCAAGCAAATGTTTCTGCCTGTATCAGCACCTTTGTGTCTCTCCGTTCTCTCAGTGATCCGTATACTAAATGTGGGCGTTACTCTGTTGGTAAACTTTACTGAGTATCTTCCCACTTGCACCCCACGTGGTTCCACACAGCTTTCTTAGAATAGTCAACTTCCTAGTTGCTTTTTGGATTGCCTTATTTATCTGCTATTTCCAAGATAGTTCGTTATTAAATGTAACTCCGAGATATGTAGCTTGTATGTCTTCTTTCACAGGCTCATCGTTTATGTAGATGGCTCCTGCAAATGAGGAAGGAACGAAAAGAAGAAGATATATATATATATATATATATATATATATATATATATATATATATATATATACATATATATATATATATATATATTATCCTACGGTATTTAAAAAAATAGGTTTGCTACTCCTAATTATTTTTTTCCTTTAAATTTCGCTGAGCATTAACATACAGCCAATCTTGTCATTGTTTACACACCCGTATTTCTTTTACATTGTCAACTTGAATATGTGAATTGTCCTTTTTTATGTCTGTCTCCAATAGGACTGGACACTCAGTTTCACATACCTTGAGATTAATGATCATGGGAAATGTTCGATTGTTTCGCAAACCTGACTCCGACTGGCACCTCCCAATTGTGAAGCGAAAACCTCTACCAAATGGCTTCAGTGACCATGGGGACAACTACGATCTATAACTACAAAATATCGTAGCTAATTCAGAATTCACAGTGTTCATTCCCCGCCACCAACATCCTGCTGAATGCGTCATACTTATCTAAATCTTAAGACATGGCTGCTCTAAGTTTATATCTTTAAATGTGGAACTATTTTTGATGATTTCAGTATAATTATTGAACTTAAAATTGTGAAATAGCAACATCATCATCGGGTTGCGTGCCCTTTACAGAACGCTACACTCATCTCAGTCCATATGAGAGAATCTCTGTCTTTAGCCAGATCTCGCTCTTCTTCTGATGTCATATTGAGGGTCTCTGATTTCTTGCAACCACATTATTCATTGTCTGCACCTGTATCACCTTCCTGGAACCGTGCTGTTCATTTTTGTTCTTTCTAACCTACAGTCTTATAGCGTAGCTGTCGTATATTAATTTACTCTGTAAGATGTGTTATCTTAAAGCCATTTATTTTCATCGTTTCAGTCTTTTAATATGTCTTCATTGCTCTTTTTTCATTATCTAAGGTATCTTAACATCACCAAGTTCAAACTTCTGTATATATTGTTGCTCCTAATGAAAACGTCTCACTCAAAGAATATATTAAACTGTAGAAATAATGTTACACGTAAATACTGTTAATGCAAGGTGGTCTTGTTGGGAAAATCAGCCGACTAAGCTACCAATGTTCGGACAACCCGTGTTTGATTTCCGCTGGAAGCAGTGTGAGTTGTACTCGTGGATGGAAGAAAATATACCAGCCGCTGGCAGAAATGGGTACCAAGGTAGTATTCTGAGAAGGGGAGGGATGCCGCCCGAACACTTCTGGAGAGGCGGTCGAGCACATATGGGTGGAAACTGGCGTGCTAAGACTCTGATTCAAGTCTCATACTTTACTTTACCGTTACTTTACCTTTACTTTACCTTTACTTTATCTTTACTTTACCTTTACTTTACCGTTACTTTACCTTTACTTTATCTTTACTTTACTTTACCTTTACTTTACCGTTACTGGTAATGCAGTTTAATAATAGTTGACTACAAAACTTTCCAAACACCAGAAACATTAGTCCAGATTTGATGAAACACTCCAAAGCCTCCATGCCTCGACGATGGATATCAGTCACAAGAAAAGATAACAGCATGCCTCCCGGTTTCCAGTTCTGTACAGTACAGCTCTAACTCCTTCCTAACCACAATGACTGCATGGACACTAAGTAGTTACGGCCGTTTAGCTAATACTCAACTAGACACAACTCTAGTTCACTTGGTTCAGCTAACAGAAGAATCATACCTGAACAATTACTGCCTATTCCCTGTAAACCCTTTAATCTATGACAGGCTGTCAATCCATCGAGACATTTTAAAGATTATCTGATTCGATAGTGAACTTTCAAAAACAAACCACTTCCGCCGTTTTGTTTCTGAATTTATTTTCTAAATATAACAGCAGCGTTGCATATAAGCTTTCATTTATGGGATAACATGCACTTTAGAAATTCGCAAGGCTTCGTTTATTTTCCAACACCAGTGTGGCTATTTATTTTGAACATTAACGAACTCATTATTGTTTGTTAAGCATTTATTGTAAACTAGCTGCGACTAGAGTATTCCGGTTCTTCCTAATCTGAACAGCACAAACTGAGTGTGAAAATACTGCTTGCATTATGGCTGGACGATTTTTGATTTATTTCATTACAGACATGCACTAGTCGACCCTGTTATAATATTATATACCTCTCTCAAGTACGGAAGTTAAACATTTTTAACAGCAATTTAAGAGCTGCAGCATTGACACTATTTCGATGCACGCAGAGACGCACTAGACAGGTAATATAGTACGCATGCCAAACTACTGTTAACATTTTATTATATTGTGAGCTACAAAAACAAAAAAGTCGCCGACAAGCTGTACAAAAAAAAGTGCCTCATCGATACATTCAGGAAATACCGTCAATAGTAATATTGATTGATTTGAAAATGTGGTACAAGAACTGCCTTCGCACATCTTTAACATGGAGCTACATCCAAAAAGACAAATGCAAGAACAACAATCGAACAAGTAAGGAGACACACCAGAAGTGCTCGCGAAATATATCCCCTATTATTGGCAGCTATAGCAGATCCACACCCTTCTAGATTATTTCGAGCGCCACCCATCAAAGCTTGTCAAATCATTGGGCAGTTATCACCACTATTGTCCAACAAGGAAATAACTCTAGAGGCAAATCGAGCACTATACAATACAATCTTCATCCCAACGTTGTGCTACCAATGCCAGACCTGGGCCCTAGATGCAAGAACAATAACAAAAATAACCTCTACTGAGATTAAATGTGTTAGACGAATGACAGGAAACAGTCTGAGAGATAAGATCAGAAATGAAGAACTGAGAAAAAAGCTAGGAATGACCCCCGTCATAGAATATATAAGGAAACAACAGATACAATGGTTTGGCTACGTGACAAGGCAGAAAGATCAAAACACAACACAACGAGCCTTCAAAAAACTTTGTGAGAACACCAGACCCAAGGGTCGACCACAAAAAAGATGGATCGATGGAATATTAGAAGCACTAGGAAACATAACAGCAGCAGAGGCGAACAAAAGAGCAAAAGACCGCAAATTATATCTCCCCTCGACGCTGAAAGGCAGATGAGAAAGGAAAGAGGAAGAAACCAGCCGTCATGTTCGATAGCACTTGGACTAAACTAACTCGTGGATGAAATCAGTGCTTGTTATCAACTGTGATGGATGAACACAAACATGTTTACAGCAACTGGAACAATGATTTGCTCCTTCCACTCCTGAAATGTGCAACTTAAGGTTGTGAAATGAGAGCATCACAAAGTAAAACAAATAAAGATTGCAACGTATCTGAAACCTTACAACAGTATAATGTATAATACGAGTCATTATAATCTTTGTGCTGAAAGAGAGCGAAATACATGACTATCAACACAATCTACTTACAAATATAGTAATATAAATATCCGTTACTTAAACAGTAGACCATGACTGAATGAAGAATAGGTAGAATTGGATGGAAAGAAAAGAAAACAAACGAGGAAGTTTTAAAACAACTAAAGATGAAGAAAGAACTACTAAACACAATTTGAGCAAGACGAATGAAATGTTTTGGTCATGTTAAAAGACACAACAGTCTAATAAAAGTAATATTAGAAGGGAAAATACAAGGTAAAAGAGGCAGAGGCAGACCAAGACTAACATGGACGAGTAACATCAAAAGATGGACAAGTCAACCTATGGCAATCTGCACCATCGAAGCAAGAGAAAGAGTGGAATGGCGCTCCATGGTAGCCAACCTTCGATGCGGAGACGGCACTGAATGATGATGATGACCATGGCTCTCACACGGCACTGGCAGATAGGGCACTAGCCTGGGGATCAGGACGTTGAAATAATGTATGACATTATTGCGTTTCTATGACGTAAATACATCCAGTTTTTTTTTTAAATTAATATAAATCTTATTTAGGTAGTGACTAGTGAGGCCTACACAAGATCTTCTACTGAGTGCATGCTTTCGGATGTGGGGGCTATGTAATAGACGTCCAAACAGTATGCTGCTGTTCTAGTCTCGAATAGATCGGTGGTACGTAGCAACAACACGATAACCGGTAACTTGTATTTGGTAATAAGTCAAGGGAACTAATCGTAATGAGTTGCTAGACAACGTCAATTATTGAATGTCTCCTGCAGACACTTATAATAATCGAATACAAAAATTGAGATTAATTTTAGTGGGACAATCTGTTAATGGTTTTTTTTTTTTTATTATTCTCTACAAAATGAAATAACTCAAAGTTCTCCAAGACTCTTACTACAGCACTTGTTCATTGCCTGACTACAGGCCAAGTTGCTGTCCGATAAATTAAACAGAAACACAAGTGTTTACATCGCGTGGCACAAATCCATGAGAAAATAGGTAACAGAAGCAATACACAAGTCCAAACAGGATTTGAACCCGTACTCTTCGACACAACGCCATGCTGATAGAAAAATCGATTTTTTTTCGCACTGCAAGCTCATTACCTCCAGTTAAAAAAATAATTAAATACTATTTTTGTCAATAATGTTATATATATGTATTAGACGAAATGCTAAAGGACCCTATTGAATAGATATCTACTACCTGATTCGTTAAGAGACTACCCAAGAATATATTGTAAGATTCATATCTGTCTGTCTTGTCTATTTATTGTCCTTTCGACCTGAGACGTCATCATCATTATCATCATGTGTCATACCTGTTGGTGCAAGCGATCACGTCCTTCCATAATTCTCTGTTCACAGCTCATCGTATCATTTTTTGTTGACTGTTTTCCTTGCTACAGCACCAAGCTACCTAGTAACGTGTCTCTTTGTCGTCCACAATCTCTCTTTATCTGTTTCTTGTCAGTTGTGAACAAGTATTGCAACTTTTCTCTTCTCATGATGCGCTCGAAAAATGTCGATTGTTTTTAGTATGTATTTTAGAAACTCTCTTTTTGTGTTGACCTCTTTGAAAATATTCTCGATCTTTTTAGCTGTCCAGGAAACGCTCAACATTCTTCTAAGAAATTCCAGATTAGTGGCCTTTAATCGTCTTTTCAATTGCTTGTTTACTGTCCATGATTAGCTTCCGTAGGTCAGAACTGGATCTATTTAAACTGATGAACTCTTTTTCTCAATTTTAATGACATAGACCTGTTGCACAAGACATTTTTCATTTTTTGAAATGCAATTTTGACCTGAGCTATTCAGCTGTTATTTCTGTAGAGCTTATTCCATCTGTTATTATTTCTTGTTTCAATACCGAACGCGGCGTATATTATTTGGGTTTTTTTCTGTCCTGTCACAACAAGAGTATTTTAAAAAACCAAACTCGAATGTAACTAGGAATGTAAACGTAGAAGTATGTATCAAAGAGGAATTTATTTGTGTTAATGAAATATGCAATCGACAGAGAAGGCAATTGCAACAACAAAGAGAGGGATGCTTTAAAGGAGGAAGTGGGTGAGGGTGGTCGGCGGAGGGGTGCTGGGTGGTTTAGGGGGTCATCATCATCAAGTACCGGGCCTGCTGGCGTAGGTGATCATGTCTCTCCACAACTTTCGATCTCGACAGTTATTTATCATTTCTGTTGTTGACCTTCTGCCAAGCCATTCTCTTAAGCTGTCGGGTATTTGTTTCTCTTTGCTTCCCTCTACCTCTTCGTCCCTCAATTTTCCCAGTTGTTACAATATATGCCAGTTGTTCTCTTCAGATTACGTGGCCAAAAAAGTATGATTGTTTCTTCCTAATATTGGAAATTAGCTCTCTTTTTACTTTGGCCTCTTTCAGAACGTTTTCATTACTCTTCTTGTCTGTCCATGGTATTGACAACATTCTTCTGTAAAACCACATTTGTGGCGATTCATGATTGTACAAAGAAGTTACGACGGTGGTTTTCTGTTGCCTTCCGTCAGTTTGTTTACGGTTGGCTCCGCTAGCCTTTGACTAAAAAGTCTCACCCACAATGCAGTGGGGTTGTTTTACTTCAGGGTAACCTCCCTTAGTCTTTTACTCTCCCGAGCTTACCTGCAAGGCAGCAGGACAGCCACATGTTGTACTGTTTACTGCATACAGTAGCAGGTAAAATTACCCGACCTGACATCTAGATTTAGGGGTAAGGCTTCGGTATATGGATAAGAAAGTCACAGGTTCAAATCCGGCCAATTGCGGTTGACATGTTCCTCCTTGAATTCGTGGTTTCTTTGTGGCTTCATCCTGCCCTGGTGTCTGAGTGGTGAG
Organism: Megaustenia siamemsis; assembly: GCA_032433765.1. NCBI lineage: Eukaryota > Metazoa > Mollusca > Gastropoda > Stylommatophora > Ariophantidae > Megaustenia > Megaustenia siamemsis. The sequence goes on from JAVIAB010000139.1 coordinate 48,968,747, forward strand.
ATCCAACGTCTAGTCACCTCGTATAATGGAAATAATAGCAGGTCCCGTGTGTACTCTGCGCAAGTTAAACAACCCTTGGCAGTGAAAAATACAAAAGAGTAGGTAAACAAAATTACCAACAGAGAAAAATATTTAAAACCTTAACAAGCTATCCATGTCAAAGACGGATGCGTCGGGCCGAAAAGCGTAACCATCGCAGTTTGTCGTAAACTAGCGACACGACGCATCCACGTCCACTTAACTGGTGAACACTGAAGGAAGCAGAAGGATTAGCTTCCACACACAGACAGACTCTATGAAGTAAAAACTAGCAAGTATGGTTGAACCGGTAGCCGCGATAGTTCAGTGGTTAGTGAACTGCATTACAAGAGACAAGAGGTAGAGTTCGATCCTAACCGACGGCTTCCGGGTTCACCCAGCCTTAAATGGGTACCGGATTTTTTTTCTGGGAATGTAAAGCGGCCCGGGTGTAATACCGACTACATTATCCCAAAAATCAAGTACTGAATGTCTGTAAAAATTATGGTCACTAACACCATATTCTCTATACACCACTTGGCGGGACGCGGCTCTTTACTTTTACTTCTTTTATGGTTAAACTAATTGGTCAGTGTCAACAGATTAGAAGAGATCAATTTACTGTTATGTTATGATTATTATTGTTGCACTCCAGACACAACCATATGTGTTGAAATCTTCTCCAAATGCAATAATCACAGTAACAAGCAATTGTGTGAGGTCGGATTTTCTTGGCAATTACGTCACGACGTCCTTATCAATGAACAACGACGTCCTTATCAATGAACAAACAGAAAAAAAAAACCTGTGGAACACAACCCTGGGTCGCTAAGTAGTTTCAGGGGCTAGGTCTACAATATCATCGTGGGACAAATAATAGATGTCTGTTGTAGCAGTTGATCGGTGGTTCATTGACTGTTATAAAAGGGAGTCATGGGTTCCTTAGCTATTATACAAGGGAGTCATAGGTTACCTAGCTATTATAAAAGTGAGTCATAGGTTCCTTAGCTATTATACAAGGGAGTCATAGGTTACCTAGCTATTATAAAAGTGAGTCATAGGTTCCTTAGCTATTATACAAGGGAGTCATAGGTTACCTAGCTATTATAAAAGGGAGTCATAGGTTCCTTAGCTATTATACAAGGGAGTCATAGATTACCTAGCTATTATAAAAGTGAGTCATAGGTTCCTTAGCTATTATACAAGGGAGTCATAGGTTACCTAGCTATTATAAAAGTGAGTCATGGGTTCCTTAGCTATTATACAAGGGAGTCATAGGTTACCTAGCTATTATAAAAGTGAGTCATGGGTTCCTTAGCTATTATAAAAGGGAGTCATAGGTTACCTAGCTATTATAAAAGTGAGTCATAGGTTCCTTAGCTATTATACAAGGGAGTCATAGGTTACCTAGCTATTATAAAAGTGAGTCATGGGTTCCTTAGCTATTATAAAAGGGAGTCATAGGTTCCTTAGCTATTATACAAGGGAGTCATAGGTTACCTAGCTATTATAAAAGGGAGCTGTAGGTTACATAGCTATTTTAAATGGGGGCCTTAGGTTACTTAGCTATTATAAATGGGACCGTAAGTTACTTAGCTATTATAAATGGGGAATAATAGAACAAATAAGTATGTGTTAGCACTCGGAAAAATTAACAGACAAACAACAACAGAAAAAAACGAAGAACAATATATGGTCCGAAGTGAGATCGAACCCGTACTCCCTGGCACCGCGCCTTGCCACGAGAAGCCGAACGCTTGGCACACTGCCACTCAGCCAACTAAAAAATTGGCTATTACAGTAGTGTCTTCCACGAAAGGCGCTCTCATTGACTATAGCATAGGGTAACGATCACAGACCGGAAATAAATTGTATATTTGTACTTTCCTATTAATGCAAGTATCTCCCAGTAGGGCTGAATACTTGTGTTGTAGACAAACATTTATTGGATGAAACAGCACGAATAGTAGTTTCCAGTGGTTATAATGTGTTAGCACTCGGAAAAATTAACAGACAAACAACAACAGAAAAAAACGAAGAACAATATATGGTCCGAATAGTTCCCCATATAATAATATTTATGTATTATTATTTGTTACTATTATAAATGGGACCGTAAGTTACTTAGCTATTATAAATGGGGCCGTAGGTTACTCAGCTATTATAAAAAAAGGAGTAGATAGCTGATTGCTCAGCTATTATAAATGGGAGCAGTAGGTTACCTAGCTATTATAAATAGGAACCGTAGGTTACTTAACTTTTATAAATGGGAGCCGTAGGTTACTTAGCTATTATAAAAAGAAGTCGAAGGTTACCTAGCTATTATAAAAGGGAGTCGTAGGTTACCTAGCTATTATAAAAAGGAGTAGATAGCTGATTGCTAAGCTATTATAAATGGGAGCCGTAGGTTACTTAGCTATTATAAAAGAAGTCGAAGGTTAACTAGCTATTATAAATGGGAGCCGTAGGTTACCTAGCTATTATAAAAGGGAGTCGTAGGTTACTTAGCTATTATAAAAGGGAGTCATAGGTTACTTAGCTATTATAACAGCGAGTCGTAGGTTACCTAGCTATTATAAAAAGGAGTCGAAGGTTACCTAGCTATTATAAAAAAGGAGTCGAAGGTTTACCTAGCTATTATAAAAAGGAGTCGTAGGTTACTTAGCTATTATAAAAGGGAGTCGTAGGTTACTTAGCTATTATAAAAGGGAGTCGTAGGTTACTTAGCTATTATAAAAGGGAGTTGTAGGTTACTTAGCTATTATAAAAAGGAGTCGAAGGTTACCTAGCTATTACAAAAAGGAGTCGAAGGTTACCTAGCTATTATACAAGGGAGTCGTAAGTTACTTAGCATTATAAAAAGGAGAAGATAGCTGATTTGGTTATTTGGTTATGGAAGGCCCCGGTATCACTGCAAACGAATCAAATCCATAATTGCTCAACCGCCCGTGCCAGCGTAATCATCCGAATCTCATCTCCCAAACAAAGAAAGGCAACTGTAGTCCCCATCATAGCAGTCTCAGCACACGCCAAAAGACATACGACGAAACCGCGCAGAAAGTGAACACAGCCAACTGTTCCCTGTCATACGATATCAGCATTCATCGAAAGCAATTAGAATATCGAAACATGATCAAAACGGATGAGACACACAGCTCACGGTGTGCACAGAGCACTTAATTCAGTAGCTCCTGCAACAAGTCGGACTTGGAATATAAGGAAACTGCAACAAGGAACACTTTTCAAACATAGCCTTCAATTGTTCCCGTCGCCTATCCACCATATACCGGGAGTTCACGTCCTCTTGAAAATGATGATCGTCATATTTTTTAAAAAAATGTACAGCGCTTGATGATGTTAGGCCATCGTTGTTGACGCCAATTCCGAACATATAGACACACAGTTAGTCGTCAGATTATTCCAGTCGCACATCAAACAACCGTCCGTAAGATTAGCGTACGGCCGGTCTAGAGTCTAGGGATGTATGATGAACCATTACGATGACGTAACACACAAAAATGTCGTACACACAATTTCGCTCCCTTTCGATTTCTGATTACTCTAGTAAAAGCAGCCTAAGACGAACAAAACACTGTGCAAATTCCGTAAAGAGATAAAACTGCGGCTGACGAAGTAGTTTACATTGATAAGTAGCATGGAAATAACTTGCGTCAAGGAATTCCAACAACGGCCATGAACAGCACCAATGCGACGTAAAGCGCAGATCAAGTCTAGACGTTGGAAGGTCGCATTCACAGCACTTAATTTGTCAAAAAGGGACTGTTGCCGGCGCACAACATCGCTTTAGCAGCGCAGATGTAATAAGAAGATCATCACTTTTACTTTAACGCAGAAAAGTACTGCGGAGAACCGAAATCAACCAGATTCCGAATGCACTTACTGCAGCGATCAAGAAAACGTGACCTAGATCCCACCATCTTGCAACGGAAGCTGATAAGATAGCTGATTGTTCAGCTATTATAAACGGGAGCCGTAGGTAACTTAGCTACAATAAAAAGAGAATGAATAGCGTTGAAAGAGAGTCATAGGTTTCTTAGCTATTATAAAAGAGAGTCATAGGTTTCTTAGCTATTATAAAAGAGAGTCATAGGTTTCTTAACTATTATAAAAGAGAGTCATAGGTTTCTTGGGAGCCGCGATAGCTCAGTGGTTAGTGAACTGGACTACAAAGGACAAAGGGTAGGGTTCGATTCCAACCGACGGCTTCCGGGTTCACCCAGCCTTAAATGGGTACCGGATTTTTTTCCTGTGAAAGTAAAGCAGCACGGGCGTAATACTGACCACATTATCCCAAAAATCATGTGCTGAAGGTCTGTAAAATATAGGGTCACTAACACCATATTTCCCTATATGCCACTTGGTGTGACGGGGGTACTTTACTTACTTTACATAGGTTTCTTAACTGTTATAAAAAAGAGTCATAGGTTTCTTAACTATTAAAAAAGAGAGTCATAGGTTTCTTAACTGTTATAAAAGAGAGTCATAGGTTTCTTAACTATTATAAAAGAGAGTCATAGGTTTATTAACTATTATAAACGAGAGTCATAGGTTTCTTAGCTATTATAAAAGAGAGTCATAGGTTTCTTAACCATTATAAAAGAGAGTCATAGGTTTTTTAGCTATTATAAAAGAGAGTCATAGGTTTCTTAGCTATTACATAAGGGAGGAGGGGGTCCGAAGGTAACTTGGCTGTTATCAAAGAGAGTAGCAGGCTGCTTGACTATTTTGAAACAAAAGAGTTGCAAGTATTTAGTTATAAATAAAATTGGTGGCTATTAGTCGGAAAATATTTCATAGCTTGTAATTTACTTTGGTTCTGATTAAATTGGGGGACACTTCGAAATGTGTTGCGAAACGCTCTTAGACTAAGACAACTTCAGATACGGCAACCATCTCAGAGAAGCAATGGGTACTCGGTTACGATATGGCACTTACGTAACTAATCTGCAATGTTAGTATGTTCTCACACATTCTACTACAGACAACTCGCTGTTCTCATACATTCTATTATAGACTACTCGCTGTTCTCATACATTCTATTATAGACTACTCGCTGTTCTCATGCATTCTATTATAGACTACTCGCTGTTCTCATACATTCTATTATAGACTACTCGCTGTTCTCATACATTCTATTATAGACTACTCGCTGTTCTCATGCATTCTATTCTAGACAACTCGCTGTTCTCATACATTCTATTATAGACTACTCGCTGTTCTCAAACATTCTACTACAGACAACTCGCTGTTCTCATACATTCTACTACAGACAACTCGCTGTTCTTATCATTCAATTATAGACTACTCGCTGTTCTGACAAATTCTACTACAGACAATCTGTTGTACACATTCTACTACACACAATTCACTGTTCTCATACATTCTACTACAGACAACTCGCTGTTCTCATAAATTCTACTACAGACAACTCGCTGTTCTCATACATTCTGCTAGAGACAACTCGCTGTTCTCACACATTCTGCTACAGACAACTCGCTGTCCTCTCACATTCTGCTACAGACAGCTCGTTGTTCTCACACATTCTGCTACAGATAACTCACTGTTCTCACACATTCTGCTACAGACAACTCGCTGTTCTCACACATACTGCTACAGACAACTCACTGTTCTCACACATTCTAATACAGACAAGTCGTTGTTCTCACACATTCTACTGCAGACATGTCACTGTTCTCACACATTCTGCTAGAGACAACTCACTGTTTTCATACATTCTACTACAGACAACTTGCTGTTCTCACACATTCTGCTACAGACAATTCGCTGTTCTCACACAATACACTACAGACAACTAGCTGTTCTCATACATTCTATTACAGACAACTTGCTGTTCTCACACATTCTGCTACAGACAACTCGCTGTTCTCACACATTCTGCTACAGACAACTCGCTGTTCTCACACATTCTGCTACAGACAGCTTGCTGTTCTCACACATTCTGCTACATACAATTCGCTGTTCTCACATATTCTGCTACAGACAACTTGCTGTTCTCACACAATGCACTACAGAAAACTCGCTGTACTCACCAGCGGAAACATTGAATTCCTTGAGACAGGTTGTAAGGGGAAACAAACCCCAGATTAAAAGGAAAGGAATATATCTGGTCGGTTAATAAAAACACATGGCAAGGGAGGTAACCAGTTATTTACAATGTTTGAATCACTCATAAATATTATCCCTCCAAAGTCCGAAGCTGTATCCAATGTATGGAGGCTGTTATAAATGGAAGGATGACTGATGGTTGTTTATCATTATTTTTCGCCATATCACGTGGAAGGACAAGCTGGAACAAAGTGTGTAAACAAGAAATATAGCAAGAAGACAGGGGAGGAAGAGAGAAAAGATATACGACAGTTTAAGAGAGTGGTTTGATAGAGGTCAGCAATGATAATCAAATGTAGAGATATAATTGTAATGATAAATAATGAATTAGTCAACAAGCACGGTACTTGATGCATGACCTTATAAATGAATTATAGTAATTTGTTCCCTCCATGGGGAATATGACATTAGTACCCATATACCAAGGACAATGACACATTTTATAGGTGAAATAGTTGGTGTCATGCCAGGCTGCCCAACTTTCTCACAAAAACACCATTATCCATATCAGGCTGGGTGAACCTAGGAGCTGTCGATCTCCGGTGATCTCAAGCCATTTACATTAACCAGTGCGCTACCGCGATTTCCAAATAAAATATCCATTTCACTGTTTTATATAACCAAAACTATTTAAAGGAAAAAGAGGATAGAGAGTGAACACATGTATTGATCCTTTTATATGTAAGGTAAAGTATGAGACTTGAATCAACGTCTTAGCACAAAAATTTTTACCCATATGTGCTTGGCCACTTATCCAAAAGCGTTTGGAGACTTCTGGATAGTGTTGCTTCAAACATCGAAATGTACGTTGCGAGGCAGCATTCCTCATCTCCCCAGAGTACTACCCTGGTACCCATTTCAGCCAGCTGTGAGTCGACTGTGGTGATATTTTTTTTTCCAAACATGAGTACAATTCACATTGCTTCCAATGCGAATCAAACACGGGTTGACCGAAGATCAGTAGCCCAGTCAGGTGGTTTTCCCAACTAGCTACCGAGGCCCCCTTCATTATATGTAAAAAAAAAAAGTACCCCTGTCACCTCAAGTGGCATATAGGGAATATGGTGTTAGTGACCATAAATTTTACAGACCCTCAGCACATGATTTTTGGGGTAATGTGGTCGGTATTACGCCCATGCCGTTTTACTTTCCCAGAAAAAAATCCAGTACCCATTAAAGGCTGGGTGAACCTGGAAGCCATCAGTTTGGATCAAACCCTACCTCTTGTCCTTTGTAGTCCAGTTCACAAACCACTGAGCTCTTCTTTATATGTATTGACTGTTTACTCTCCACTTTGTTCATACATTCCTCCTTTTCAAATAAAAATAACAACAATTAACTTTGAAACAAATACTTGTATGGTTTAATAAACAACTACATTAATCATATAAATTTTGCACTTATTTATAATCTGAAGAATGAGTACATTTGTCTATAAGTTTCTTCAAAATATATAAAAAGGGTTATATATATCTCAACATAAACAAATGGTGCAAAATAACACTGGTTAATAAATAATGATCTTATTCTATGTATCTTTATTTATTTAATACAATGCCAGATATTTCAAAATTGTTGATGCATACAAATTAACAATAAGTCTTTAAAAAAAGGAAAAAAATTCAGTTTTCCAAACATAATTTAACAAATTTTTATTAATTTTTAGAGTTAGTATTTATTTGATAAAGAACAGTGTTAAAATGACTATGGTTGTTTATTTTACTGGAAATGTTTCTAATTATATTCTCTGAAAGTAATACATGTTAATTTTACAACAAAATGTAAATGTAAGATAATTAATTATCGAATTCTAGAATAAAAATGAGGGTTATCCACTTCGAACCCTTGCAATGTTTGTGCTGTTAGCTCCAGACCGTGTGCAGGTCTCACAACACATTGTCTGAAAGTATGTGCGCTCACAGTAGCCAAATTTCAGCACAAGAGGACAGTATGCTACTCTGAATTTGTCTTCACAATCTGAAAGAATGGCATAGAAGGACATCATGAATTGTACAGTCAATGAAGTAAAACCTAAAGAGGTATATATATATATATATATATATTATATGAGTCTTCTGGTCAATATGGAGGATAGACAGCAGGAATTGTTGAGGCTCTGTCTCAAAAGTGTTTCTTGTTGCAGTTTCCTCATATTCCAAATCCGGCTTGATGTCCGGAGCTACTGAATTTAGTGCTCTGTGCACACCGTGAGCTGTGTTTTTCATCTGGATCGTTTTCCAATATTCTGATTTCTTATGATGAATGATGATATCGTATGACGAAGGACAGCTCAGCTGCGTTCACTTTCAGTGCCGCTACACCTTATGTCTTTTGGTGTGTGCTGTAGCTGCTATGATGGGGACTGCAGCTGCCTTTCTTTGATTGGATCCTTCAATGAGATGAGATTGATATCTCAAGATACAATATAATACAAAGTCCAAATCATCATTGAGTTGCATGTTCTGTGCAAAACATTGTACTTATCACATCCCATCTGTAGAATTTTATTTTCAATATATCAATTTTCTTCCAAATTAAAAAATCTTCATCATCCACCCTTGCAATAAAGCTGTGATATTTGCACCTTTGGGCCAAACACATCCAACTTTATTATGGCATTTTTGATAATCAGGTTGCCTTTCCTTCTTAATCATTTGAATAGACTGGTTTACCTGTTCACAGAGATTGTGAAAAGGTGCAGTAGGATCTGGATAGTTCTGGTTCACTGATCCCAGCATAAGCCATCAACTATGAGCCACTGGTTCATTGATCCTGGCATAATCCATCAACTATGAGTCACTGGTTCATTGATCCTGGCATAAACAATCAACTATGAGTCACTGGTTCATTGATCCTGGCAAAAACCATCAACTATGAGTCACTGGTTCATTGATCCTGGCATAAACAATCAACTATGAGTCACTGGTTCATTGATCCTGGCAAAAGCAATCAACTATGAACCACTCACTGCTGGCAGCCCAGGTGTAAACATATGCCTTCACCTGCCATTGAAGATCTGTCAACATTTGCAGTTTAAATTCAAAATAATGTTACTGATTGTGATCTTGAAGATAAACCTAGTGAGAGAATGTCAGTGATAGTGATCCTGAAGATAAATCTAGTGACAGAATGTCAGTGATTGTGGCCCTGAAGATAAATCTAGTGAGAGAATGTCATATATAGTGGTCCTGGAGATAAATCTAGTGACAGAATGTCAGTGATAGTAGCCCTGAAGATAAATCTAGTGACAGAATGTCAGTGATTGTGGCCCTGAAGATAAATCTAGTGAGAGAATGTCATATATAGTGGTCCTGAAGATAAATCTAGTGACAGAATGTCAGTGATAGTGGCCCTGAAGATAAATCTAGTGAGAGAATGTCAGTGATTGTGGCCCTGAAGATAAATCTAGTGAGAGAATGTCAGTGATTGTGGCCCTGAAGATAAATCTAGTGAGAGAATGTCAGTGATTGTAGCCCTGAAGATAAATCTAGTGAGAGAATGTCAGTGATTGCGGCTCTGAAGATAAATCTAGTGAGAGAATGTCAGTGATTGTGGCTCTGAAGATAAATATAGTTATAGAATGTCATATATAGTGATCCTGAAGATAAATCTAGTGACAGAATGTCAGTGATTGTGGTCCTGAAGGTAAACCTAGTGATAGAATGTCAGTGATTGTGGCCCTGAAGATAATTCTAGTCAGAGAATGTTGGTGATAGTGGCCCTGAAAATAAATCTAGTGAAAGAATGTATGTGATTGTTTTTAATAAAATCATGAGAGGTGTAAATTTCTCACAGGATTTCATAAACCAACTAATAGAGGTTTACACCTCAACTATTGTGTGGGTGACCATGGCTATACCATCTGTGATCATCACCAACGACTATCTCTCTTTCCCTCCATTTTACTTTTATTCAGGGTAAATACACAAATCTTTTGTTGGACCGAATGTATAGGTATCTTCTGTTTATGTCTTGAAGAGTTGTGTTTTAGTAATGACCAAAGAATATACTGATGCACGCAGCATAGAATCATTTGAAAAATAAATTAAGTCAAAATTAGAAGGAAAAAAAAATTGGGTGGTCTCAAGGCAAGACGCCGACCTTGAGGCAGATAGGTTGTGGGTTCAAATTCTGGCTGCACCAGTTGGGATTTTTTATTTATGATTTCTCTCTGTGGCAACCACCTCCTGGTCTCAGCAGCGAGGCCTGGCTTGAAACGTCAATTACTCATGGATGGAAAAAATATGAGTACCTTCGAAGACAGAGTTATCGGCTTGTGCGGTGAGGCACCCCTGTGCACATGGCTGCCAGGGAAAAATGGATTAACACTCAAAATTCAGTTCCTAGTCTCCAAGGACATTGTCAGAGTTAAGACCCCTAGACATCAAACTGTCTTTTTATTCTCAGTCAAACATGCCATTCCTATAAAGATAAAATTAGCCATAAGAGAAACTGCTTGGCAAGATACCAGCAGGCTGTTATTATTGCAGCGCAACATAACCCTGTTTCCAATAATTGTTTGTCTTCTTCAGTGTTCATGCCTTAAGTGAGCATGGATATGTTGTGTCGCTAGTTTACATTGAGCCATGATTGCTCCTTCAACTGATGCATCTATTTTTTGCAAGAGTAATTTTTTTTTTAAGTTAATAATTTTGCCTGGACAATGGCTATTTTGGTCTACTTTTTTAAACCTTTAATTGGCAAGAGTTCTTTAACATGTGCTGAGCACACATGAAACCTCTTGTTTTATTTATCTTATCCAAGAGAGCTAGGGGTAGGATCCCTCTACCCAATGATCAGGGGATGGTAGAATCATTAAAAAAACCATAGAATCAAAGAGAGAAATTCCTAATGCCAATGGTGGAATTCAAACCAGAGACCTTCTTGTTCAGAATCCAATGTCCTACCATTGCGAGCATTTAAAATTGTACTTTCAGGTAGTGTTGTCATTTTATTTATTTTACTTTGTTTTAATAAGCATCTTTCTTTTGCATTAGTTTTTCTTGTTACAAGTTTTTTTATGATACCAACTTGCTATGAGTGTGACAAAGAAATTTTGTTCATGATTTTTTACCTCTCTATTTAAAGATTTTCTAAACTCTTAGCTATCTATTAGATTCAGTAATGTCTTTGGAGACCCTATTTTTGTTGTCATAAATTGTTCTTTTATTTATGTATTTACTTATAACAATTGACATCAACACAACCAGTATTTGAAGTTTAAGAAATGATATATCATTTTGCTCTCTAGCCTCATTTGCCTTTCGGCATCAAGGGACTGTGGAATGTCCTTGACTTTGCTCTTTGGTTTGCTTCACACTTGGACTTTTGTGTGCCATTAGATATTTCACTTGTCCATGTCCTCTTCTACATCTTCTGTTGTTGCATCATCTGACTGTTACAGTTTGTGGAATGTCCAAACTATTTAAATTGTTGTCTCTGGATGTAGATCAGCATTGTTGTTACCCTATTTCCTGATTGATTTATTCTTTTCTCATTTACTGTCACATTAATAAGTATTCTTTGAAGACATCTTATTCAGGTAGCTGTGACTTTTCTCCTTCACTATAACTGTTAACAATCAAGTTCAGCATTGAAAACACACATTTGGCATAAACATTGCGTTGTATATTGCTCTTTTTGTATTCATTGTCTTCTTTCTTCACTTCCTCTTATACCTGTTCGGGTGTCGAGGGAGATACAAAGTTCTGGTTCTCGTCATTTTGGCGGCTTCACTCATTGTCAATTGATGCTGTTGTAACATTTCTTTCATGTTGTCTGTCCATCTTATTCTAGGTCTGCTCTTACATTTCTCTCTTCTCTTCTTTTAACATAAGCTTTGTATGGTAAGGAATCACACATCATTCTTTCTAGATGGGCAAACCAGTTATTTGTTGTTTCTATATGTAGCTTAGGATTGCCTCAATGCCTACTCTTTCTCTTATATCATTTCTGATTCTTTCTTTTCTGGTTACTCCAAGCTTTTCTCAAACATTGCATCTCTGTGGTGACAAGCTTTCTTTTATGCTTAGACGTATGTGGTCATGTTTGGCATTGGTAGCACAATGTTGGAATGAATGTACTCTGTATAAGATGCTTCTTGGTGGCATATAGATAATGCTATCTATTGAAGTAAAGGGGATAACTGTCACAATATTTGGTTTGTCTTATTGCATCATATATCTACTTCTTTGTCGGTTTTACCATCGTCAGAGAATGTTGTTCCCAGTTATTTAAAGTTTTTTACTTGTTTTATAACTTGATGTTCTATATCTCTGATTAATGTCTTATTAATATTTTTATTTTTAATAATTATTATTAATATCTCTTCTTTTGTCTTATACTATTGATATAACTACTGTTTTTTCAGTACTTATTTTCATGTTATCTATTTTACATTCTTTATTCAAGAACAGTAGATGTTGAAGTTCTGTTTCTTCAAAAGCTATTATTCATTGTCACATGTTTGTTTTTTAAAGTGGGTGTTATTATTTAGTTTGCTTTGTTGCCTTTGTTTTTAATACTGGTCTCAATTTTCCTATTTTAGCAATAACTTACCACTGAACTGCAAGACAAATTTATGCAGCTCCATTGTCATTTTAGGCAGTATCTTTATAAAGACAATTAATTAGCTGCCTATAATTGTATTAAATCTTTCTGACTTCAAAGCACAGAGAAAGTCAAGCCAGAAAACACAAGAAAAATCAGGCAGTGATATTCCCTTTTAACAATTATTATGATAGAAGATGTGCAGAAAATAATAATTTTAAAAAATGTGAATAAAATATATCTATATATTAGTGTTGAGATCTAAGTTCTACTTTTATTGTTAATGACATTAAATGATCAAATCTAGAGTATATTTTTTACAAAATGTTATTAATTTTCTTATTCATTAAAAAAATATGAGCGTTTTGTTCATAGATATAGCAAAATTTAATTTTTTAAAAGAAATTGAGCTGTCATGAGACTGCCAGAAGTGCGGTAAAGTTTATCTTTTAAGTCCAATAACCATAATTCATTATGACTCAATGATGCACTCACAAGCTGAATGAGAGTCATCCTGGACATCACACGAACTGCTACACTTTTGCTGGGTCTTTGGCTCCAATGCTGGGTCACAGGGATCACCATTAAAAGTCTGACATTGCACAGACCTCTCCTGTATACCCTCACCACATGTCACTGAACACTGCAAGATCAGAGGCTCAGGAATCAAGTAATCTTCACAATTTTCACATCTCATAGTAAGGATGAGCAGAATAGACAATAACATCAGAGTCAAGGTTATATAACAGGGGACATGCAAGTAAGTAAATTAATTAATGGACTTCCGTTTCCATGATGGTGGAACTAAGTCACGTTCTCTCGATCGCTGCAAAAATTGCTTTGGGATCTGATTAATTTTGGCTTTCCATTGCAATTTTCTGCATTCAAGTCGAAATGATGTTCTACTTAACGCGTCTGCGCTGCTGAATTGGCATTGTATGCATGGCAATATTTCGTTTTCACAAATCAAGTGTTGTGAATGCAACCTTCCACCGTCTAGTGTTGATCTGTGTTTTACGTCATACTGAGTGCTGTTTAATGACCGTTGTTGGAGTTGTTTGACGCAAGTTATTTACATTTTACAACACATTAATGTGGTGGGCTCTGTCAAGTCAGCCGAAGTTTTATCTCTTTAGGGAATTTGCACCGTGTTTCATTCATTGTAGACTGCATTCACTAGAGTAATCATGAATCCATGGGCACAGCCATTGTGTGGGTGCTATGTCATCATAATGGCTCATTGTATATCCCAAGACTGGCCATACGGTCTGTTGTTTGATGTGCGACGGTGATAATCTGACGATGAACTATGTTTTATATGTTCGGAATTGGAGTCAAACACGATACCCTAACATCATCAAGCGCTATACATTTTAAAAATATGACCATCATCATTTACAGGAGGACGTGAACTTCCGGTCAATATGGTGGATAGGTGGCAGGAACCATTGAAGGCTATGTCTGAAAAGTGTTCCTGGTTGCAGTTTCCTCATATTCCAAGTCCGGCTTATTGCAGGAGCTACTGAGTTAGGTGCTCTGTGCACACAGTAAGCTGTGTGTTTTATTCATTTTGATCATATTCCGATATTCCAATTGTTTACGATGAATGCTGATATCGTATGACAGGGAACAGCTGGCTGTGTTTACTTTCTGTGCAGTTTCGCCTTATATCTTTTGACGTGTGTTGAGACTGCTATGATCGGGACTACAGCTACCTTTCTTTGTTTGGGAGATGAGTTAGTAATTTGGATGATTCAACTGGCATGGGTGGTTGAGCAATTATGGATTTTAATTCGTTTGCAGTGATACCGGGGCCTTCCATAACCAACCAAATAACCAAATTAATTAATGGATTACAGGAAGATTTCTAAACAAAAGATTATGAGTAGTAAAACCTGATGTGTCCAATATACGGAAGGTTAAGGCTAGTGTTATCAGATGATGCAGAAGTGATGGTAATAACATCAAACATATAAGAACATCTAACGCTTGTTTCAAAGGTCTATCACACATGACCAACACTAGTAGGATATTCATTCAGAATCCATGTCAAGAGATGTTGGATCATGTCCCTTTATAACCTTTGATCTTGTGTGCTGATGTTTTCTTGTGTTAAGTAATCAAACAACCAGAATCTTTTCCATTTGTCTACCTCAATCCCCTTGACCTTCTATTTTTCTTGTTGATATTAAATATTCCAACCTGCCTCTTCTCAATATGTCCTACAAATCTTAATTTGGCAGGGCATATGCCCATCTAAATCATATCAAATGGTATAGAAGTGCAATACTTTTTCTACAGTTGGTAAACTATTTACAAGTATTTGTTATCTGAAATAAAAGCTCTAATGCAAATACATTCAGCCAGAATGTACAGGGGACTGAAAGGTATAGAGGTAAGACGTTGGCCTCTGGACGAGGGCTGATCAAAAAGTATCGGAACTTTTGCAATAAAAAAAAAAACTACACAACTTACAGTTTTGAAATTTAATCTCCTTCGAAATAGTCCCCTTCTGAGGCCACACATTTAATCCAACGTTGTTTCCATTGTCGGAAGCATTCCTGGAACTCATCTTCTGAGATGGTGTGAAGCTGCCTCGTCGCATTTTCTTTTATCTCCTCCACATCTTGAAATCTTCTTCCTTTCAAGTGGGATTTGAGTTTAGGAAATAGGAAAAAGTGACAGGGAGCTAGATCTGGAGAATAAGGTGGCTGTCTGACCTGGGGAATGTTGTGTTTGGCCAAAAACTGCTGTACAAGCTGCGCTGAATGGGCGGGTGCGTTGTCGTGGTGGAGCTGCCATTGACCGGACGCATGCAAATCTGGTCTTCTTCGACGAATAGCATCTCTCAAACGCCTCAGAACTTCAATGTAATACTCCTTGTTTACTGTCTGACCAGAAGGGGCATACTCGTGATGAACAATGCCCTTGTAATCGAAGAAAACGATCAAAAGGGTCTTCACCTTGCTGCGACTCATCCTAGCTTTTTTCGGTCTCGGGGAGTTTGCGGTCTTCCACTGCGAAGACTGAACCTTTGTTTCTGATCATAACCATAGACCCACGATTCATCACCTGTTATGACTGTTTTAAAAAAGTTTTCATTGTTTTCGACAGAGTCAATGAGATCTGCGGCAGCAGAAACCCGGTTGTCTTTCTGGTCAGCTGAAAGCAGTTTTGGAACGAACTTGGCAGACACGCGTCTCATACCCAAATCTTCAGTAAGAATGGCCTGAACTGAGCCGAAACTAATGCTGCGCTCTTCTGATAACTCTCGAATGGTGATTCGACGATTTTCGCGCACAGTGGAACACACATCGGCAATGTGTTTCTCACTTCTGCTGGTGACAGGTCGTCCTGACCGGTGGTCACTCTCAACATTTTCTCTGCCGTCTTGGAATCGCTTAAACCATTCAAAAACTCGTGTGCGGCTCATACACTCTTCCCCATATACTTTGTATAACTTTTCATAAGTTTCTGTGAAAGTATCACCAAGCTTTTGGCAAAAATTAATGCAAATTCTCTGCGCAATTTTTTCCGTCATTTTCCGCCATTGAAAATCCGACGACCCCGTGGTACATGGCTAACGTCACGGCGCTGCCGTGATTAATCCACACGTGCTACAACGACACAACTTGCACAGAGTGTTACACATATATCAAGGTCAATATGTGTACAGTTTGAATACAATCTGTTCGCTGGTTCCGAACCTATTAAGAAAGTACCGATACTTTTTGATCAGCCCTCGTATTCTATGGCGGGAGCTATTCCTAGCTTTTTTCTCAGTTCTTCATTTCTGATCTTATCTCTCAGACTGTTTCCTGTCATTCGTCTAACACATTTCATCTCGGTAGAGGTTACTTTTTTTATTGTTCTTGCATCTAGGGTCCAGGTCTGGCATTGGTAGCACAATGTTGGGAAGAAGATTGTATTGTAGAGTGCTTGTTTTGACTTTTCGACCAATATAAGCTGGTAATATAGCCTTTCTTCCGGTGTGTTCCAAGATGGAGGCCATGTTTACTTTTCATCTTGCTTGGACAGTTAGGCATGGGACTGACAATCATATCCTGAGACTCATTTAGGGGCAACCTAGATTGGGAAATCATACATGGTTGTAGAATCTTGTAGTGCTACAAAGAGTCATGCTGACACTAACCCATGCATATGAAAGCTGGAAAAAAAACAAAGGGGATTGAGAGAAAACTAAACGTTTTTGAAAACAAATGCCAAAGAGGAAAACTGTGTACAATGAAAAGAATTCAAGACTAATATTGAGATAAGATAAATAGCTGTGCAACCAATGATTTCATCTACAATTAGGAAGAGAAGATGAATATATGTTGGACATGAGATGAGAAGAGACAACAAGAGAATTCCAAAACAAGCTCTTCTCTAGGAAACATCAGGATACAGAAAAAAGAAGACCTAGAAAGACACCGAAAAGAACACTTATGAGAGAAGCAAAGTTGGCAGGCATAGACTCATTAGATAAGATTGAACATCTCACCCAGAATAGAGATGTTTGGCAGAAAACTCTATAAGCCCTATGCAACATCTAACGGTGAGGCAATGATCAAGATGTAGAATATAGCCTGATAATGCCAGATAGGTGATCAAAAGATAAGATGTCAGTCTCTGAACAAGAATGTCCCAGCACAGAATACACTACTGGTGGTGTGAGTTTTTCTTTTTTGAATCCTGATTTCTTCATGATACTACCCTCCCTAGTCTTTTGTACTGAAATCCAAAGTCAAAATCTTGGGTAATGGTGAAAAATAGGAGCTCTTGTGTGTACTCTGCACACATAAAAGAATCCATGGTAATTAAAAGTCACAAACAAGTAGGCTAAAATGGTAACTTGATTTTGATCCTTCCATTGCTGTTAGATATTGCATAAGGCTCGTAGTGTTTTTCACCACCCATCGCTATTCTGGGCAAGGTGTTCAATCTTATCTAATGAGTCTATGCCAGCCAACTCTGCTTCTCTTATAAATGTTCTTTTCGGTGTCTCTGTAGGTCTTTCTCTTTTTCTGATGTTTCCCATAGAATAGTCTGTTGTAAATGTATATGAATTGACTAAATTAAAGATGTATATGAATTGACTCAATTAAAGATGTATCCACATTGAAGACAAATTAGTAGAGCCAAAAGGCAGAGATAGGCTGTTCAATTAACATAAACTAGTGACACCATCCAGGCCCACTTAACAGGTGAATGATGAACAAGAAGAGGCATATGGAAACATAAGACTGATGTGTATGTTCATGACATGGTAAAGTAAGGGAAAAATCATAGCTCATGGATTAATAAATAAAATAGAACATATATACAGTTGGTCACACTTAATATACTCAGTCTAAGTTTTCATTGAAACTGTAGCATAATGATAAAACAAAACCAAATGTGAAATATATGGAAAGGTTGTATTTGATATGGCAGGCTGTAATAGCTTTCTTTATTCTTCATTTATTGCTATAGAAACTGAAGCTTGTTCATCGTAGCAGGCAGTGCAATATTTCTAAAACCAGCACTTCCCACAACTATTAACATTAACTCTTTCTGTACGTTTCACCGTACTGTTTATCATGCTGATTTCAGCAGCGTATGTTTTGCTGCATAGCGTGCCACACTCAATTTGACTAGTGTGAACGCCATCAAACCATATTTATTTTACATGTCTTGAATCATCTTGATATTGGTGAAAACTAATACCTTGTTCAATTATCTAAACATTCATATATAATATGTTATATGTTAGATAAATATAAATATGTAGATTGATTCTTAAAACCATGAACAATTTTGTCTCTGAAATCTCTTCCATTGCGTCAATAAAAAGCTTCCGTACGGAAAGAGTTAAGGCAATAATCACCCTCATTAGACAGCTTGCTGCGACAAAGAGAGTCACTATGTAGGCTCATGGAAATGGTGAGGTGATGTATTAATCACCTTGGTTTGGTAACCTTCCTGTTGGACCAAAAGAAGGCCCGCATCTTCTTCCCATACCACATCCACTATCTGATTGGGATTATGGTGTTAGTGCCCATTTTTTCACATTAACCAATTACATATTTCATGAGTGATATTGGTCATCAACACTGCACACTGGACGAATCCATAGGAGCTCCAATTTCCCCCTCGAGAAA
This sequence comes from Megaustenia siamemsis, assembly GCA_032433765.1. Lineage (NCBI taxonomy): Eukaryota > Metazoa > Mollusca > Gastropoda > Stylommatophora > Ariophantidae > Megaustenia > Megaustenia siamemsis. The sequence continues at coordinate 48,987,604 of JAVIAB010000139.1, forward strand.
ATCAGAGAAGAATCCTGACCATGTGAATGAACTCTGTAGCACAGTCTGGCATCTACGGTGTGGATAGGCTTTTACTGACAGTTTTGCCAGGGTAGTGGCCAGATTTATTGTTTACTCTTTTCAATTTTAACTGCCAAAGATTCTTTAACAAGTGTGCAAGTGCACACATGACCTCCTGTTTATTCCCATTATTCTAGATCTAGTGTCTGTATCATACCAAACTGTCCTAGCTTTCCATTCTGGTACCCATTTTCTGAGGCTGGGTGAACCCAGAAGTCATGTCAGTCCTAGAAATTGAACTCAGAGCCTTCTAGCCAGTAGCAAACATACTAACAACTCAACCATCACTCCTTCAATATATCATTAATGAGCTGATTAATTAATGACAGAATATTGTGCTTGTACCTGAGACCACTCGCCTTTCCTCCAGTGTGGTGGTGGACACTCCCTGTTCATGCATGCCAACCGTGTGGTTGGCTTGTCTTCTGCCTTACACTTCTTCTCCTCAAGGTAAGCACTGGCATCACTGGACATGCAGAACACACGACGTGTCTTCTCACCTGGACCACACGATGGCATACACTAGATAAACAGAGAGAAAGAAAGTGCTTGAATGTATTTACATTAGAGCGTTTGATAATAACAAATACTTGAAAAATGGTTTACTAACTGTGAGAAAAAGTATTGCGATTACATACCATGCAAATGACATATTAAGAAGAAAAGACAAGGGTCTAGAGACTGAGGCAGGTCTAGAGTAAGAAGATATCACAACATAAAATAAAGTCTAAAACATCCATGGTAGCCAACCTTCGATGCGGAGATGGCACTCAATGATGATGATGATGAAAACAGCATCACATGACACTTGGTAAGGCTGCAAAAATCATCGGGTCCAGAGTTTGAGGCAGACTCAAATAAACTCTAAAACAGCATTAAATGACACTTGGTAAGGTTGCAAAAAGAGATTGAGAATCCAGAGATTGAGACTGACCCTAGTAAGAAGATATCATAACATCAAGTAAACTCTAAAACAGCATCACATGACACTTGGTAAGGTTGCAAAAAGAGATTGAGAATCCAGAGATTGAGACTGACCCTAGTAAGAAGATATCATAACATCAAGTAAACTCTAAAACAGCATCACATGACATTTGGTAAGGCTCTAAGAATAATAGAAGCTATATACTTGTATCTCCTTGGCAACCAGAATATGTTAAGACAAAGTGAAGGAGAAGGAGAAAGTGAAATAAAAATGTGACAATGATGACTAATAAATTCATAACCAAAAAATGGCTCAATATTTGACTAGATTTCTTCTGCTACAAACAGCAAGTAATAAGATAAGATTGATGGTGAAAGCTAGAGCAAAAACATTTCTGACAAAATGCAATATCCACATTCAAGTTTTGGTGGAGGCACAGGCATGTTATTTTCAATTAACATCACATCCTGTGCTTGTGATGCTGAAAATATTCCATAACTATCTGTCAAGATACAACCAAAACAAGAAACAACCTTATTTTATATTAGACTGTTCATTTTATATTATAGTAAACGATATTATGTCATGTTATATATTGCATTATATGGTGAAAGCAGGAAAAAACATTCTCAGCAGAAAAGAACACAACATGGTCAATCAATGCAGGATATAAACAGTAGACAAAAACTTTGATGGTTGCTGGGATGGGTAACAGAGCTGACATGGGAATTCCCCAACTGTGATGATGTCAGTCTGAACTAAAGATATTATATAATCCACACAAAATTTTTTTAACTAGCGATAAAATACGTAATTTTGTGTCTTAAAATGGAAAAAGTAACATGTCATTTGGGAGTGAATCATTAACTTCACCTACTAATACATAGCATTTGGTGATGAGTGAAACATTAACTTTATTTACTAGGACATAACATTTGGTGATGAGTGAATTATTAACTTCACTTACTAGGACATAGCATGTGGTGAGGAGTGAATCATTAACTTCATTTACTAGAAAATAACATTTCTATCTATCTATCTATTGTCCTTTAGAGCTGAAGACGGCACATAGGGCAGAACTACAATCTCAAAAACAGAAACAGTGTGTGCCAAAGTGGCACATATTGCAGAGATCACTGCTTCGAAAATCTATGGTACATTACAATGGTACATATGATAACATTTAGTGATGAGTGAATCATTAACTTCATTTACTAGAAAATAACATTTAGTGATGAGTGAATCATTAACTTCATTTACTAGAAAATAACTTTTAGTGATGAGTGAATCATTAACTTCATTTACTAGAAAATAACATTTAGTGATGAGTGAATCATTAACTTCATTTACTAGAAAGTAACATTTTGTGATGAGTGAATCCTTAACTTCATTTACTAGAAAATAACATTTTGTGATGAGTGAACCATTAACTTCATTTACTAGAAAATAACATTTAGTGATGAGTGAATCATTAACTTCATTTACTAGAAAATAACATTTAGTGATGAGTGAATCATTAACTTCATTTACTAGAAAATAACATTTAGTGATGAGTGAACCATTAACTTCATTTACTAGAAAATAACATTTAGTGATGAGTGAATCATTAACTTCATTTACTAGAAAATAACATTTAGTGATGAGTGAATCATTAACTTCATTTACTAGAAAATAACATTTAGTGATGAGTGAATCATTAACTTCATTTGCTAGAAAATAACATTTAGTGATGAGTGAACCATTAACTTCATTTACTAGGGCATAGCATTTGGTGATGAGTAAGCCAGTGCTTTTCCAACTTTTACTTCGTTCCCCAACTCAGCAAGCCAGGTCCCTCAGTCGTTATTTAGTTGTGTTGACAGGTGAGCAATAAGCTTGGATTCACGTCACATCCAGTTCATTACCAAGCCAACATCCTAACCATTATGCTAATGACACTCTCAATATTATTTAAGTTAAGATGGAGACAAAGGTACTCATCAGCAACAGGGCTAAAACCTGTCAGTGACTCACAGCTGATGGCTTGTGCCAGGACAGGTGAACCAGATTTATCCAGATCATACTCCACTTCGTTGTGGTGCCCTCAAAATAGACTAACCAGCATGTCAAGTGACTAAATATTGATAGGGATGTCATGGCACTCAAAAATGCTGTGTTCAAGTCAGGTGTCTTGGGGTGAAAGGTACAGTTATAACAGATCTACTGCAAACTACAACATAATGCATCTATCATCATCATCATCATCATCATGTGCCATACCAGTTGACGTAGGCGATCATGTCCTTCCACAATCTTCTATCTACATCATATCAGTTCTGTTGTTGACTGTTTTCCATGCCATGACACCAAATTATCCAGTATTTTCTCTCTTTGTCGTCTGCGATCTCTCTTTCCTTTTCTTTTGCCAATTGTAACCAAGTATTCCAACTTTCCTCTTCTCATGACGTGCCAGAAAAATGTTGATTGTTTCTTTCTGATGTTTTTTAGGAGCAGCCTTTTTGTGTTGGCCTCTTTGAGTACTTCCTCATTGGTCTTTTTAGCTGTCCAGGGAACTTTCAACATTCTTCTGAGAAATCCCATCTCTATGGCCTCTAATCGTCTTTTCATTTGTTTGTCTACTGTCCATGATTCGCTTCCATAGGTCAGAATTGGTTCTATATAGCACCGATGAACTCTCTTTCTCATTTTTATTGACATAGATTTGTTGCATAAGATATTTTTCATTTTCTGAAATGCTATTTTGACCTGAATGCATCTATACCCAATTAATATCCTTTAAGAGTGAATGAGGACCATTCATTCCTTTAGTAGTCACCAGGTGAACACAAGAAAGGAACTTAAGTCAAGATAAAATAATGAATTTTCTGTTTTAAAAATGAAATAGGAATAAAAGGAAAAACAAAAGAAATTTAATCAAATATTTCTAACATTTGATTAGCCCACTGAACTATGAGTATTGAGTTATTAGCAGGTGATCATCAATGCACTCCAAACATGTCCATAGGCGCTCAGATCACTTCCTCAGCTAGTCATGCAGTGACTGAGAACCTATGAGTTTGCCATGAGTGCAGTCTTAGCATCAATAAGAACACTGAAAAATTAAATCACTCTATTGATCTTCACTGAAGGTAAGATGATGACAGCATTATATATAAATTAGAATATTAGTTTGTCAAAAGGAATATCATCAAAGCAAGGGGAGAGGTAGATTTTACAGGTCGGTTACTACCAACCTCTGACCTAGAGTTTGCACAAGATGTGGCCACTTACCTCTGTCCACTCAAATGTATGCCACTCTGGTGGACACTCCTCAAGCCTGCATTCTCTCTCTGATGGTGGCTTCTCTTCAGAGCAATCAGAGTCATCCAAAATAATGTGTTCACTGTCTCCTACCAATTGTCTACAAGCCACTAACCGATTTCGATGTCCTTCACCACATGTTTGGCTACAGTCCGACCACTGACCAACTGACCATCTGTGAGAAATAATCAATAGAAAGCATACAGAAAAAGGCAAAACAGTTTTTCTTTTGTGCAGTGTCCTTCACTTAGGTCAAACACATTAAACTTTGTAATACCATTTGTTGAGATCAGGTTGGTCCTCACACTTCGATCACTGCATTCTTGACAAGGGGACTGGGGTGTCTATAGGTAAGATGTCAGCCTCTGAATAAGAAAGCCTCAGGTTCGAAATCTGTCACAGACAGTGGGAATTTTTCTTTTCACATCCATGGTTTCTTTAAGGCCTTAGTCTCCTCCGGTCCCTGGGTAGTGAGATTCAATGTCTAGCTCTCTAGGATTATTGTAAAAAAAAGGGATTCCGCATGCACTCATGCATGTTAAAGAACTCTTGGCAGGTAAAAGTAACATAGAATATGCCAAAATAGTCACTTTTCAGGCAAAACTATTAAGTAAACCTTTAGACTTTAGAACAGATTGGCATCATTGTTGGTGTGACACTCCCATATCTGTAACACTTCTGTTCCAGCAACAAATAAAATATTCACCCTGATTATCCATACTATTCTGTTGAGCATGTTGCATCTTGAAAAAAGGTGCACAGTATGTGATGAACACTTCTGAGTCACAGTAATGATTGTCACTAGTGACATGATCTCCATGCACTGGCACCAAATCTGAGTGGATGTCGTGATCAGTCAGTGTGCCCAAGAAACACTGTTCCAACATAGGAAGTCAGGCACCACTTTGGTGATCTAAGATCCAACTGCAGTTCAGTTGTTGGTGATTTGTAGTTGAACACATCCTATCCCAGGGTAATACTAGAGCTGTGTACCTCTTCAATCAACAGTCATCGCCTGCAGCACAAAGGTTCTACATGTGCTGGCATCAAGGGACTGTGATAGCTCAGTGGTTAGTGAACTGGATTACAAAGGACGAGAGGTCGGGTTCGTTCCTGATCGACAGCTTCCGAGTTCACTTGCCAACTTTGCTTCTCAATCTTATCTAATGAGTCTATGCTTGCCAACTTTGCTTCTCGATCTTATCTAATGAGTCTATGCCTGTCAACTTTGCTTCTCTTATAAGTGTTCTTTTCAGTGTCTCTCTAGGTATTCCTCTTTTTTACCTGATGTTTCCCATTGAAGAGTCTGTTTTGAGATTATCTTGTTGTCTCTTCTCATCATATGTCTGACATATGTCTATCTTCTCTTCCTAATTGTAGATGAGATTGTTGGTTGCATGGAGTATTATTCTGAGGCATTTGTCTTCAAAAGCATCTAGTTTACTCTCTATCTAATATATAACAACGAAAGTATGGATGCGATAAATTAATTATATTTTATTGCAATTAAATATGGATATAGAAGTTTAAAGATATTTACCTTGGAGGACATGGTTCCTCATTGCATGTCTTTTTGTGGTCAGATGGCTTAGGTTGCCTGTCACAATATTTGTCATCCATAAAGCGACTATCTGACTTCAGCACACACCTGGCCATAGACACACTAGTACCTATTGAGTTTAAAGTACATAATAACAATAAAAGGAAACTCTTTATAAAGATCTTCACAGCAGGAGGCAATCATAAGAGTGCAGAGTAAGTCTTGTTCAGTTCTGGTTCAATGATCTTGACTGGCAGTCAGCTATGGGTTGATGACTGCTGTCAGCTCATTTATTGTATGGCATCTGCTTGTCCATGCTGAGAATTTGAATAACAAATATGTAAAAGTAAAAGTAAAGTACCCCCGTCACGCCAAGTGGCGTATAGGGAAATATGGTGTTAGTGACCCTATATTTTACAGACCTTCAGCACATGATTTTTGGGGTAATGTGGTCGGTATTACACCCGTGCTGCTTTACTTTCCCAGAAAAAAATCTGGTACCCATTTAAGGCTGGGTGAACCTGGAAGCCGTCGGTTGGGATCTAACCCTACCCCTTGTCCTTTGTAGTCCAGTTCACTAACCACTGAGCTATTGTGGCTCCCAATAACAAATATGGTGTCTTCACAATTCCTTCCACACACAAATTATGTTGGAATAATGAAACTGGTTCTTTCCTCTTTGAAAATTAAAATAGGTCACTTACCTGAGGAACATGACTTGGAACATGCTGTCCATGCTGTGTGAGTCCAGGTGTACAATGAAATGTCAGGCTGTGTCTCATCAGACTTATTGAATGGAAGATTATACTGATAGACTATTCCCTTGTTTTCTTCTTGCAGCAACATCTGGTACCAAATAAATGATGAAGAGGGATGGAAATGTCGGCTTCAACATAAATATTTTGACGTATAGGGCGGCTTTCTTACACTAATAATACTTAATCTGCTGATTGGGATTCTCATCATTGTTACAGAATTTGTGCATGTGTTGAGATTTTTTTCTATAATCTCACTAGGTCAGACAGCCAGCGAACACTGTCCAAGTTTACAATTCATTCATTGAGTGCCATCTCCGCATTAAAGGTTGGCTACTATGGAGCGCGAGCTGACTTGTCCATCTTTTGATGTTACTCATCCATGTTAGTCTTGGTCTGCCTCTGTCTCTATTACCTTGTATTTTTCCTTCCAAGATTACTTTATGTAGGCTGTTGTTCCTTTAAAAATGCCGCAAAAATTTCATTTGTCTTGATCTAATTATGTTTAGTAGTTCTCTTTTAATTTTTACTTGCTTTAAAACTTTATCATTTGATTTCTTTTCTTACCATCCAATTCTACCTATTCTTCTAAGTTTGCAATAGTGTTAAACAAACACACACAAAAACTATCATTACTGCATTGACCTCATTTTTGGGGCCTGCTTGGAGAGCTATAGGGCCAGAGAATATAGGGTGCATGCTCAGTGTAGTCACAAGGAGTTCTGATAGCGAGATTTCTCTTAATCTACCATGATTCTAACCCTTTTTTGACTTTAGAACAGATTAGCCTCAGTGACGGTGAGGCATTTCTTAGAACAGATTAGCCTCAGTGACGGTGAGGCATTTCTTAGAACAGATTAGCCTCAGTGACGGTGAGGCATTTCTTAGAACAGATTAGCCTCAGTGACGGTGAGACATTTCTTAGAACAGATTAGCCTCAGTGACGGTGAGGCATTTCTTAGAACAGATTAGCCTCAGTGACAGTGAGGCATTTCCATATCTGCTACATCCCCAACCTGGGCAACCAACAAAGTGTTCATCCTGATCATTCATACTGTTCTAGTGAACAATTCATGTTCTGAAAAAAGGTGCCCAGCTATATGATAGTCCCCAAACAAAAATCCAGACCAGAAAGAATCGAACACACACTGCAGCAAAAATGCCATCAGTACTAAACCTGATTTGTCTTGGCAGCCATCTTGGTCTGCCCGCTTGATTTGGAAACAAGAACGATTTTTATCCACTTCACCATCCACCCTTGTATGGTAGTGTTAATGGTTTTACTGGTTCATTCAGTCATTCATTTTCCTCTCAGGCCAAAGACAGAAATCATAGTTCTCTGCGATTGATGATTTGCTGCTGGTTCTTATAAGTTCTTGATTGTTTCTTAGTCCCATGGTTGAGCCTTCTTTAGTAATTATTCTGATTAATGATTTTCTTGGTCTGCCTTGTTTTTTTTTACCAAATGGTTTCCACAGGAATGCCTGATGGGGAAGTCTTTCTTTATTCATACTCAACACATGACCAACTGATGTTTTAGTAATATCACAGAGACAATTTATGAAAATCATCCACTATCATGTAGCACTGATCTTCAGAATATCTTTCCCAATTGAAATTCTCTACACTGAGATATTTATCCAAGTTCTACTAAAGTCCTTTTTGTACCTTTATATCTGCTGCTTAGTAGTTCCTCAGTGTTCTGTCTATTGTGGACTCCTGAACAATGTTCACCATGCAATTCTTTTAGATGATTTTTAAAAATTCAGAGCTGTGCCATTGTTTTCTCTTCAAGTCAACCACTAATACATCCCCATAGTATACTTTTAAGACAAAATTAATATAAAGTAATATATATATGCCTTCATTAAAGGATGCTTGTGCAGAAGAAAGAGATAGAAATGGCAGGACAAAATCACTAACTTAGAACTAAGGGAAAGTATCTGTCAAAAACCTGTGGACAAAGAGAAACAACAAAGACAATGATACTGGATAAAACACACTGCAGAAGCCAATTGGGAGCATTATACAACATGCCCTGTTTTGGAATTCCCAGGGGAAGAGACAAATAGGGAGACCAAAATATTCTTAGAGATGACAAGTGAAGGTCATGCAGAGATCAAGATGAGGGGGAAGACATGGAATGATCCTAAAAAAAATTGGTAAGAAACAGAACAGCTTGGAAAAGTGTTTGTCGAGGACCTATGCTCCACAGGGAGCTAAGAAAAAGAAGAATATATAAACTGAGATAGTTTAGTTGTTAGTGAACTGGACTACTAAGGACAAGAGGTTGGGTTCGATCCTGATCAACGGCTTCCAGATTTACCCAGTCTTAAATGGGTATCTGATTTTTTTCTGGGAAAGTAAAGCAGCATGGGTATAATACTGACCACATTACTACAGAAATCATGTGCCAAAGATCTATTAAAAATATGGGCACTAACACCATATTCCCTATATGCCATGGGACTCTTCACATGTTTTTTTTGTTTGTCTTTAAATATATAAACCCATATAAGAAAATGTAAGCAAACTCAGTACAAAATTAGCAGTCCATGATTTTTGTGTTTAGAACATGGCACAGTGGCTTCAGAACTGTAAGAAGCAATTCTTGGAAAGTGCCACCTGTGGACCACCAAAACCAACTCCTGAAAATATCCTATAGAACACTTATAGCACTTTAAATAATCAAAGAATGGGGAATTGACATACTGAAGTAATCCTGAATGACAACATATGAAGAGAGAGATATATATGAGGGAGCCCGTGAAGACCTGAAGCACGCCTTCAGTTTTGTGACCTTTGCCTAGATATATAAAAGTAAAGGTTCCCTCCATGCATTAGTAGGAGTATGTGGAATATTAGTGACCATATTTTTCCATGAAATGGCACAATGTTTGGTGATATGGTCGGTATCATACCAAGCAACCTTTACTCCCCAGAAATATCACGGGTCCCCTTTTTTTTAGAGGCTGGGTGATCCCTGTAGCCTAGTTGGTCCAGAAAGAAAATCTGCCATTTCTGGGAATCAAACCTAGACTCTTCTGATCAGGAAGTGAGCACATTAACTACTCAGCCACCAAAGCTCCCATTTAGATATATGGAAGTTGATTATTGAAGAATATATAAAGTAAAGTTTTCCAAAAACAACAGACATGCTCTTTGATTTGTTGTTAGATTTTGTATGGGAAAACAACTTTAAAAAACAATGACAATTATTTTCCAGGACTACTATGCTGCTCCTGTATGGATAGATATTTTACTGAGTTTTCTCCCCAACCTTTATGTTTATCTATGTAACAATTATGTTTTGCCATAAAATATTTTGTGTCTAAAGACTATGTAAACTGTTCCCTCCATGTCTAAAGGTTAATAATAAGGCTAATATAGGATATATCTCTCTCTACTCTGTGTTCAGGACTCAATCAGATTAAGGATTCCAGACTCTCATATAAAGTCAGGCTAAGTGTGTTGATCGCCACCACAGACAGAACATCACAATTAGAGTCTGTCAGATCCACTCTGACTGAACACCTGTTAATACGTTGCACTGTGTTCTGTGCCAGTGGCCCAGTGCATCCGATTTCAGCCAGCATTTTATTCGGGTTTGCTTTCCTTAGCCTTTGATTGTCCCCAATCTTCCTGCAAGGCAACAGATGATCTTTTCTGTAGGGGGATTCTGCCCTTAGATGGTAGGCCCTCCCAGGTTTACGAGCACCATCTGCCCGAGTCACTAGAGGTGACTAACACAGACATGCACACACAAAGATGTGAGATGTGACTAACACAGACACGGACACACAAAGATGTGAGATGTGACTAACACAGACATACACACACAAAGATGTGAGATGTGACTAACACAGACATGCATACACAAAGATATGAGATGTGACTAATACAGACATGCACACAGCGATACGAGGCATGACTAACACTGACACACATCAAGATATATGACACATGACTAACATAAACATGCACATAAAGATATGAGATATAACTGACATTGACATGCACACACAAAGATATGACACATGCCTAACATAGACATGCACACAAAGATAAGAGATATGACTAACATATATAGGATATACAATGTTAGTGACATATCTTTCAAAGAAAAATGGTACTATATAAATCTAAACCAAAAATTGCACATCAAAGTTTGAAATACTTAATATTCAAAATGCCATTCTAGCCTTTTTTACTGCAACAAGCAGGTCAATATTGCTAATTTTTCAGTTGTTTTTTTTCCCTTCAATAAGAGAGTTGTTCATTTGCACATGCATCTTTGCAAGGTAGTCAGTATAAGGCTAATAATATGATAGGTAAGTGGTCAGTATAAAACCAGGCTGCCTACTTTTTCAGTCAAAAACTCTAGTAGTCATTTTTGGGTGTCAGTCAAAAAATTAATTTGCCACATCTTAGAAATGAACTGAACTGTGCCCTGCTGATCAGTAATAAACACACTACCTACTCAGCCAAAGAAGCTACATCAATCATGTATGTTTAATTGACTACTAAACACATTCACAAAAACAAACATCTCTCTTGTATGTCTAATTGACTACTAAACACATTCACAAAAACAAACATCTCTCATGTATGTCTAATTGACTACTAAACACATTCACAAAAACAAACATCTCTCATGTATGTTTAATTGACTACTAAACACATTCACAAAAACAAACATCTCTCTTGTATGTCTAATTGACTACTAAACACATTCACAAAAACAAACATCTCTCATGTATGTCTAATTGACTACTAAACACATTCACAAAAACAAACATCTCTCATGTATGTCTAATTGGCTACTAAACACATTCACAAAAACACAATTCTCTCATGTATGTCTAATTGGCTACTAAACACATTCACAAAATAAACATCTCTCATGTATGTCTAATTGGCTACTAAACAAATTCACAAAAACAAACATCTCTCATGTATGTCTAATTGGTACTAAACACATTCACAAAATAAACATCTCTCATGTATGTCTAATTGGCTACTAAACACAATCACAAAAACAAACATCTCTCATGTATGTCTAATTGACTACTAAACACATTCACAAAATAAACATCTCTCATGTATGTCTAATTGGCTACTAAACACATTCGCAAAATAAACATCTCTCATGTATGTCTAATTGGCTACTAAACACATTCACAAAAATAAACATCTCTCATGTATGTCTAATTGGCTACTAAACACATTCACAAAATAAACATCTCTCATGTATGTCTAATTGGCTACTAAACAAATTCACAAAAACAAACATCTCTCATGTATGTCTAATTGGCTACTAAACACATTCACAAAATAAACATCTCTCATGTATGTCTAATTGGCTACTAAACACAATCACAAAAACAAACATCTCTCATGTATGTCTAATTGACTACTAAACACATTCACAAAATAAACATCTCTCATGTATGTCTAATTGGCTACTAAACACATTCGCAAAATAAACATCTCTCATGTATGTCTAATTGGCTACTAAACACATTCACAAAAATAAACATCTCTCATGTATGTCTAATTGGCTACTAAACACATTCACAAAATAAACATCTCTCATGTATGTCTAATTGGCTACTAAACACATTCACAAAATAAACATCTCTCATGTATGTCTAATTGGCTACTAAACACATTCGCAAAATAAACATCTCTCATGTATGTCTAATTGGCTACTAAACACATTCACAAAAATAAACATCTCTCATGTATGTCTAATTGGCTACTAAACACATTCACAAAAACAAACATCTCTCATCCACTAACCATAACAACAAGATCATCTGTAGTAGGTCCAAGAGCTAACAGTGACTCTGGCTCCATCTCCACCAGCCTATAATGAAAGACAGTTCCTGCAATCGGAAACTTCCTAGGCCAGTCAATGGTCCATTCACCATTGATGAAGTAATTGTCATTGGTATCCATCAAAGCTGACAAATAAATAAAAAAATATATTACAGGATGCCAAAAAGTTGGCCCACACAGTTCCTGTCTTTCAAAAAGCCTCACTATGTGATTAATACATCTACTGTAGCCTGGCTTCTAATCTAAAGGGGTGTAATTAATGCAGTTTGCTGGCTTATGGTCACATTGTCCAGGATATATTTAATATTGCATGAGTATTTTAAGACACAAATATGCATTGTGATATCATTTTGAGCTAACAGTTGTCACATATCAAACACATCACCATTCCTTTAACAGGTGAATTATAAGTTCCTTCTTCTTCTGCTCCCACCCAATGCCTATTTCTCATCACTGTTCACCTCTAAAAGTATGTTAAGCGGACATGAATAGGTTGTGCCACAAGTCATGATATCTGCACCTTTAGCCTGACAGCTGGAGCTAGCTTAGAACTGGATGGTCAACTACCAATATGATTTTTACTCTTCACCAACTGCAGGAGAAGTGCTGGTAACACAGAAGACCTCCATTTATTGCTTTTGTTGATCTGAAAAAAGGCTTTTAATACCATCAGCAGAGCGGGTCTACACAGGGTGCTGGAAAATGTGGCCTGCCCATCTACATTACTTAAGATGATCAAGTCATTTCATAACAATATGTCTGTCACTATCCAGTTTGATGGCAGTTCATTTCAACCCTTTGAGATGAAATATGGAGTCAAGCAGGGATGTGTTCTTGCCCCTACATTATTTGAAATCTATTTCATTGCCCTTCTACACAATGCTGTAGTCTCTAGAGACATCTACATACAAAGAGAATCTGATGGCCCCTTATTTAATCCAGTACATCTAAGGTTAAAATTTAGAAAAACGGAGGCCCTAATCATGGAACTTCTATTCACTGATGATACAGCACCAGTTACTCAAGATGAAACTGTTCTGTAGTCAATAACTGTCTAGTAAATATCTAGCTAGAAATTTATTCTCCTTGTCAATAAGTATCCAGAAGACTTGTGGTGCTTCAACAAGGTATAGCAAAACCCGCAACTATAACTTTGTATAACACACCCCCTGGAATCTGTGCGAAAGTTCACCTACCTCGGTTCTATGATCATCACCACCATCTCACTTGATGAAGAAATAAATACCTGAATCAGAAAGGCAGCTTCAACATTTAGTAAGCTCAAACATAGAGCATGGGTCAACATGGTGGAAAAAACAGGACTTGAAATGAAAATACACCTGTGGGCAATATATATCTAAATCATCAGGCATTGAAAAGAGTAGACCATTAAATATATTATGGTAGTAATATGGATCAAGTCAACAAAACAGAAACCATGAATGTCGCCAAAAATAAACAGGACATCAACATAACTATAGAAGGCAAGCAAGTAAAACAAATAGAGGAATTCAAATACCTAGGAAGTTTAGTGTCCTGCGACAATTCTCAAACAGCAGAGATAGAATCAAGATGCAACAAAGCTTGTCAAATCATTGGACAGTTATCACCACTATTGTCCAACAAGGAAATAACTCTGGAGGCAAAACGAGCACTATACAATACAATCTTCATCCCAACGTTGTGCTACCAATGCAGGACCTGGACCCTAGATGCAAGAACAATAAGAAAAATAACCTCTACTGAGATTAAATGTATTAGACGAATGACAGGAAACAGTCTGAGAGATAAGATCAAAAATGAAGAGCTGAGAAAAAAGCTAGGAATAGCCCCCACCATAGAATATATAAGGAAACAACAGATGAAATGGTTTGGCCATATGAAAAGGTAGAAAGATCAAAACACAACACAACAAGCCTTCAACAAACGTTGTGAGAACACCAGACCCAAGGGTCGACCATGAAAAAGATGGGTCGATGGAATATTAGAAGCACTAGGAAACATAACAGCAGCGGAGGCGAACAGAAGAGCAAAAGACCGCAAATTATATCTCCCCTCGATGCTGAAAGGCGGATGAGGAAGGAAAGAAGAAGAAGAATATAGATCAAGAAGGTGAAACAAAGAAAGAGTTTGGAAGCAGGATAGCAAAAGCAGCAGCAAATTGTAAAAGCCTAGACAAAATATAGAAATAAGAAAATACTAAGCAGGAAAACTAAACTTAGAATATTCAACTCAAATGTATTATCAACCCCTACTTATGCATGTGAAAGCTGGAAAACAACAAAAGGAATTGAGAGAAAATTAAGTACTTTTGAAGACAAATGCTTAAGAAGGATACTCTGTGTACAATTGAATGAATGACTAATATAGAGATAAGAGAATTGGCCCTGTAACCAATGATCTTGGCTGCAATTAAAAGGAGATAGACATATGTCAGGCATGAGTTGAGAAAAGACAATAATAAAATTTCAAAACAGGCTCTTTTATGGGAAACATCGGGATACAGAAAAAGAGGAAGACCTAAAGAGATACTAAAAAGATCACTTATAAGTGAAGCAAAGTTGGCAGGCTTAGACTTATAGATATGATTAAACATCTTGCCCAGAATAGAGATGGATGGCGAAAAAAACTACGAACCCTATGCTACATCCAGCGACACTGGAAGGATCAAGATAGACCAACACTAAACAAACACTCAAAACTAGGATTCTAATTTACCAAAGTTGTGTGAAAAGTACACTTTTATAAGGATCTGAAACTGGACCACCTATGCAGGGCAGGAGGAAAAGGTTAAAGTTTCCATGTGCATTGCCATTGCAAGAGAGCTGTATATCAAATGGCAGGACAAAGTAACCAACTTTAACATCTAGTAAAGAGCCAAACTCCCATCCATCCTGGCAACACTTAGAAGTTGGAGACTAAGGTGGCTGCGTATATGAGAAGAATGGAAAACAACTGTATTCTCAGACAATTATTGTAAGGCAAACTTAAGAACGGAAAGAGAACAAGGACAGACCAGTACTGAGATGTAAAGGATGTTTGCAGGACTTCCTTAGGTGAATTCTCTATCAGCGAAAGAAATTGGGAAAGTCTGACATCAGAATGTAGTACAAGAGGAACAAATACAAAAAATGGCAAAACAAATTTCAAGGAAGCGTTGATATCAAATTCAGAAGAAGTAATGCACAGGAGAAAGAAGATGCGACCAAGCACTACAAATGCATCTAGTTCATTCAGTCTGTCTATTCAATATTGGCAGATTCAGCCATTTATGTTGTTGACCTTCTGCCAAGCCATTCTCTTAAGCTGTCTGGTATCTTTTCTCTTTGCTTACCTCTATCTCTTTGTCCCTCAATTTTCCCAATTGTTACAATATATTCCAGCGGTCCTCTTCTCATTATATGGCCAAAAAATGATGATTGTTTCTTTCTAATATTGGAAATTAGCTCTCTTTTTGCTTTGGCCTCTTTCAGAACGTTTTCATTACTCTTCTTAGCTGTCCATGGTATTCTCAACATTCTTCTATAAAACCACATTTTGACAGACTTCAGTGATTGTCATGTCTGCTGTCCTATTGTCCATGATTCACATCCATTGTTAAGACTGGTTCTATATAACATTTAAGAACTCCTTTTCTTGTTTTATTGTCAAAAATGGATTGCATAGTATCTTCCTGATTTTTTGGAAAGCTGCTTTTGCCTGAGCCATTCTGCATCTCACCTCTGTTGTATATCTTCAATATGAGGTTAACAAAGTTCTCAAATATTTAAATTCACTTGTCTTTATTTTGCACTGAGGTGATGTCGTTTTCTTTGTTGTTACCATTACTTCTGTCTTTTTGCTATTAAGGCTGAGTCCTTATTTTTGCTTTCTTTCACTATAATGTCTAACATTTCTTGTAACTCATTTTCACTCTTAGCGATTAAGACTGTATCATCAGCATACCTTAGATTATTTATATTATAACCTCCGATTGTTATTCCAGGCATGCCCCTTATGGATCTTAAAATAATCTCACTATAGATATTAAACAAATCTGGTGACAGACCACAACCTTGCCTAACACCTTGTTTTATTTGTTGAAACATTCCCATATGGTTTCAGGTTCTTATGGACCTGTTTGTTGCCAGCACATGTTCTTTATTATTCTTAGATCTTTGCTGTCTACATTTATGCTTCTAAAATTTTGATTATTTCTTGGTGCTTTACTTTGTCAAATGCTTTGGTATAATTTATGAAACATAGGTATAGATCTGTTTTCACCTCTATGTCTCTTTCTACTAAAGATCTTATGATGTATATGGCATAGCTTGTCCTTTGCCACTAACAAAACCACACTGTTCATCACTAATTTCTGGACTGATTTTGTTTTTGCACTCTTCGCATGATGATTCTTAGTAATATCTTAGTCATGTGACTCATAAGGCTTATTGTGCAATGATCATCGCATTCAGTCGCATCAGATTTCTTTGGTAGGCTATGAATATTGATTTGAGTGGGTTGTCTGGTATATATCCACTGTTGTAGATATCATTCAATATTTTTGTTATTATTTGTATTCCAAAATCACCCATGGCTTCAATCTCTTCTTTAGTTATATTATCTGGTCCAGAGCTTTTCCTTCTTTCATATTGCGCAAGGTATTTTCCACTTCTTCTTTGAGTATTTCTGATCCTTCAACATTATCCTTAAAACTGTTCGTTCATCATTATAAAGATCTTTAATGCATTTTGTCCATCGTTCCCTTAGGCTTTCTTGTTCAACCAACAGTTCTCCTTCCTTTGATCTTAAACATCCAGTTTTTGATTGCATTTTTCTTCCTGTTAATTCTTCAATTGTTTGTATATAGCTTTGGCATTTAATTTTTGTTGCATTTCAATCTCTTTGCATCTCTGATTTAGCAATGTTTCTTTTGCTTCATTACATTTTATTACAATTCTTTATTTAATCTCTTATCTATCTATTTATTGTACTTTCGAGCCCAAGATGGCACATAGGGCAGAACTACAATCTCAAATACAGAAACCTTGCGTGCCAAAATGGCACATATTGCAGAGATCACTGCTTCTAAATCTATAGCTCTGTTTCCATACAATGCTTTTTGCAATGACAGCTTGGCAAGCCATCGATCAACCTCCTTAGTCACCTCTTATGACATGCCTGGAAGGTCACAGTGTCACTACTCTTTACTTCCCTCATAATGAGGCCCCGGTAACACACAGAAGAGCAATCTCTTATACTCATCTTTATTTTCTTTATTTCTTCTTCTTGTATTCATTAGTTGCAAAATGTCATCTGTCATCCATTTCTTTCTTGAATTTGTTCTCACTGGTGGTATGAACTCTTTTGATGTTTATTGCATTGATTCTTTTAGCATTTCCCACTGTTCATCAATGCTTTGTATCTTCTCTCTTGCATTGTACCTGTTCTGAATTGTGATTTTATATTTGTCTTGCAACTTCTTGTTTGATTTGAGTAAATCTAAATTTAACTTGATGTTAACTGAGGCTCGTTTTGTTGCTTTTAGTTTTACTCTAAGCTTACCCACAACTGGTACATGATCACTATTGCAATCTGCCCTGGTCTAGTTTGCTCAGTAATACAGCATCTCTATTATCAAACTACTGGCAAATCATAATTGCTTGCTATCTGTCATGACATGAAGGCCATATATATATATATATATATATATATATATATATATATATATATATATATATATATATATATATATATATATATATATGGCCCTTTTCATCTTGTCAGACGGTCTAGTGGAGGCTACACTGTGTATTTTTTTTAGATTTTGTTTTTGTCGAACAGCTTCTCTCGTGGCTAATTCTACCAATGTTTGAAAAACACACATGGGCAGAATGAACAAGTCAGGCCCACTGATCCACAGGGTTTTCCATCCTTTTTCATGAGTCTTTTCTCTTCTAAGTTTTGCCTTAGCACAGTCTCAAATGATGTTATACCATTCCTTATACATGCTCTCCATGATGTGTGATCACTAGCCAGATGTTCCCAGTCATTTTCACAGATGGAAAAGTCATTCCGAGATGATTTACAGATATCTCTATAACATCTTTTAGGTCTGCCAATTTATCTTTTTCCGTGTATTAGTTCACCATATAGTATTTGCTTGGGGATGTGTTTTTCTTCCATTCGCTGGACGTGCCCCAACCATCTTAGTCTTCGACTTCTGAGCATCGACATGATTGTTGGGGTCTTAGCACATTGCAGGACTGTTAAGTTGGTTATTTTGTCCTGCCATTTGATGTGCATTATTCTGCAGAGAAATCATATGTGGAAGACATCTAGTCTTTTTTCATGATTTGAGTATGTTGTCCAGGTTTCAGATCCATATAACAATGTGCTAAGCACACAAGTTTGTTATACTAAGAGTTTGGTTTTTAGTGTTAGTTTTGTATTGTTCCAGGCCTTTTCTTTGAGTTTGCAGAAAGCCGTAGCTGTCATACCAATTCGGCTGTTTATTTTATCATCAAG
The DNA here is from genome assembly GCA_032433765.1 of Megaustenia siamemsis. Lineage (NCBI taxonomy): Eukaryota > Metazoa > Mollusca > Gastropoda > Stylommatophora > Ariophantidae > Megaustenia > Megaustenia siamemsis. The sequence goes on from JAVIAB010000139.1 coordinate 49,006,532, forward strand.
AGAAGTGGTTTGCGTAATTGTGGATTCAAGATTCGTGAATTTCTGAATCATCATCATCGAGTGCCGTCTCCGCAATGAAGGTTGGCTACCATGAAGCGCCATTCTGCTCTGTCTCTTGCTTTGATGGTGCAGGTTGTCACAGGCTGATTTGTCAATCTTTTGATGTTACTCGTCCATGTTAGTCTTGGTCTGCCTCTGCCTCTTTTACCTTGTATTTTCCCCTCCAGGATTACTTTTAGTAGGCTGTTGTGTCTTTTAACATGGCCCAACAATCACATTTGTCTTGTTTAAATTGTGCTTAGTAGTTCTCTTTTCATTTTTAGTTGTTTTAAGACTTCATCATTTGTTTTCTTTTCCTTCCATCCAATTCTACCTATTCTTCTATATATCCACATTTCAAAGATTCAATTATCTGTTCTGTTTTCTTGTCTAATGTCCATGTTTATGCGCCATATAGGAATATTGAGAAGATGTAACATTTTGCTATTCTTAGTTTTAGCCCTGTTGTTATTTACTGAATTTCTGAATACATAAAATTTATCCTGATACAACCGTCTTTAGCGTGGTATTTTTTTAATTCTTGATTGCCTTCAATCATTGTTCTCTTGGCCACCAGACTGGTTAGTCTGTTATCATAGATATCACTGTAAAGTGGAGCAGGATCTGGTTCATCTCAGTCATTTGCTACTCTTGACACAAGCAGTCAGTTTATAGTTGCATGCCAATTTTGAAATATGCAGTCAGTTGACAGCTGCTTGTCAATCTTGTCTCTTGTTCCTTGTTGCAGTTTCCAAGTATGGAAATATTCCAAGTCCGGCTTACTGCTGGAGCTTCAGAGTTTAGTGCTTTGTGCATACCATGAGTTGTGTATTTTATCCAAATCATATTTTGATATTCCAATTGTTTATGATGATGATATTGTAGTATGAAGAACAGTTTGGCTGCATTTGCTTTCGATGCAGTTATGCCTTATGTCTTTTGGCATGTACTGTAGCTGCTATGATGGGGACAGCAGCTGCCTTTCTGTTTGGATCCTTCAGTGTGATGAGATGTTAATTCGGATGGTTCCACAGGTTTGGGTGGTTGAGCAACTATGGATTTTAATTAATTTGCACTGATACAGGGGCCTTCGACTAACTACAACTACAATCTTGACACATGCAGTCAGTTGATAGCTGCTTCCCAATCTTGACGCATGCTGTCAGTTGATTGTTGCTTCCCAATCTTGACACATGCTGTCAGTTGATTGTTGCTTCCCAATCTTGACACATGCTGTCAGTTGATTGTTGCTTCCCAATGTTGACACATGCTGTCAGTTGATAGTTGCTTCCCAATCTTGACACATGCTGTCAGTTGATAGTTGCTTCCCAATCTTGACACATGCTGTCAGTTGATAGTTGCTTCCCAATCTTGACACATGCAGTCAGTTGATAGTTGCTTCTCAATCTTGACACATGCTGTCAGTTGATAGTTACTTCCCAATCTTGACACATGCTGTCAGTTGATAGTTGCTTCCCAATCTTGACACATGCTGTCAGTTGATTGCAGACAAATAATAATATATGAATATTATTAAGGAGGGAAACTTCTGAGGTGATAGATCAGCGAATCATTTTAGGGAAAGAGGTATGTTTACAATACTCTGAAAAAAAATCACAAATATTCAAAAACAGAAAAAAAACAAAGAACAATAGATAGCCTGAAGCAGAATCAAACCTGTACTTCTTGACACAATGCCCTCATATGCTCTAGCGTTTGTTCTCGTGGCAAGGCGCTGTGTCAAGGATTATGGGTTCAATGCTGTTTGGGCTGTCTATTGTTCTATGTTTTTTTCTGCCATTAAATATTTGTGATTTTTTTCAGAGTGTTTTAAACATACCTCTTCCTCTGAAATGATTGACTGTCAGTTGACAGTTGCTTGCCAATCTTAACACTTGCAGTCTGTTGATAGTTGTTTGCCAATCTTACACTTGCAGCCTATTAATAGTTGTTTGCCAATTTTGAGACATGCAATCATTTGATAGTTGTTTACAAATCTTGAAACACACAGTCAGTTGATAATTGCTTGCCAATCTTCACATCTGTGGTCAGTTGATAAGTGTTTGCCAATTATAACACATGCTGTCAGTTAATAAGTGCTTGCCAATCATAACACATGCAGTCAGTTGATAGTTGCTTGTCAATTTTGACACATGCAGTCAGCTGGTGGGCCTCTTGGCATATATTTGTTACAAAAGATCACCTTTATGCTCATTATGAACATATTATATTTCAAATATTTAAATGTATTTAAGCTGTTCAAAAAGCAAGCCATATTAGTTTAGTAAATAAAATTATTTAACCATGACACTTTTAACACATACCAAGGTAATTCTTTGAATACATTGCTTCAGATACTTTGACGTGCATGGCTCCTTAGGAATTTTTACAATTTCTTGGTAAGCTGCAAAAACAAACTAAAGTTGTCATTTGATGCAACAGAAATAGAATTTTGTGTGAAGTAACATAAATGAATAAAATGAAAGATATACAATGTAGAATATACAAGTAAATAAAAGTGCAAAGTTAATCAATTGTGACAGTATTTGGAAGTAAGGAGCCAAAGTATTTTCTCAATTTTTATTTATTCACTCTCAATGGATCTGATATTTATTTATTTTTTTAAATAGAAAAGAAAAGAATATATTTATATTTCTAATCTTTCAATTCGGATTTCCGTTTCCGGTTGTTTCCAAAATGGAGGAATTATTTTTCTCCGGCTTGGTATAGAACCGTTGATCAGAGGTTTAACAAGCCGCTATCGTAAAAACGATGTTGTTAATGAAACGTAGACCTGATACAGAATGTGTAAATTAGCAGTAGATAGTAGTGATAGTTTTTTCGGCCCTAAAACAACAACAAAAATAGGATTCTGGAATGTGCGAACAATGGCCGCTCCGACGAAACATGCACAGGTCGCGAGCGAGATGGACAGATACGATCTAGATATTTTAGGATTAAGCGAAATGCGCTGGCTGGAACAGGTAGGAGATCTATTGATAATAAAATAGTAGTTTTTTCTGGAAGGGAAGATGGAAAACACCGTGAAGGAGTAGGCATAATGATGACAGACAAAGCTGCAAGAAGTTTATTAGAATGGGAACCGGTAAATAGCCGTCTGATACGAACACGATACAAAACAAAACATGGAAGACTTTCAATTATTCAATGTTATGCGCCTACTAACGAAGCTGATGATGAAGTTAAGGATGATTTTTATAACCAACTGCAACAACTTATAAACAAAATACCAAAACACGATCTTTTAATTGTAATGGGAGACTTCAACGCCAAAGTAGGACAAGATAACGCAGGAGTGGAACATGTGATGGGGAGAGAAGGCTGTAATACAACAAGTCAGAATGGAGAAAGATTAATAGAATTATGTTTAATAGAAAATTTAGTTATAGGTGGGACATTATTTCCACATAAAAATACCCACAAAACAACATGGATATCTCCTGATGATAGAACATCAAATCAAATTGACCACCTATGTATTAAACAACAATTCAGATCATCATTAATAGATGTAAGAGCATACAGAGGTGCTGATGTTAATAGTGACCACAACCTGTGCATTGGGAAAATAAGATTAAAATTTAGAAACCAACAGAAGAGGTCAATTACACATAAAATTGATAGTCATAAACTGAAAGATGAAGCAATAAAGGAAAAGTTTAACATAGAGCTAAGTAATTGTTATTCAGCACTTGGTGAAATAGACTTAGATATCAATGAAATGTGGGACTCACAGAGCAAAATACTAATGACAGCAGCAGAAGCAAGTGCTGGACTGAAGAAAATGGAAAAACGAGCTTGGATCTCAGACACCACATGGAAATACATCAAAGAAAGAAGAGAAGCGAAGAGAGCCATGACTAATGTAAAGACAGATCTTGGAAAGGTTCTGGCAAAAGCAACATACAAAGAATTAGACAACAAAGTGAAAAGTTCGGCAAGAAGAGATACAAGAGCTTATATAGACAACTTGGCAGAGAAAGCAGAGACAGCTGCAATTACAGGAGACAGCAGAACTCTTTATACTGTACAAAAGATGCTGACAAACACCTATACATCCAGTGGAACACCAATTCTAGACAAATCTGGATTAATGCTAACAACAAGCGCAGACATAAAAGCCCGTTGGGCGGAACACTTCAAAGAAATTCTTAACCGTCCACTACCTCACAGTTTAATAGATTTTGAAGCTGAAACACCAGCAGCAGAATTAGATGTAAATTTAGATGACTTCACCTTGAGTGAAATAGAAACCACCTTAAAGCTAATGACCAATAACAAGGCTGCTGGAGAGGATAAGTTAACAGCTGAGATCCTCAAGGCAATTGATAGCCATAATTTAATACATCTCCAAAAAATGTTCAACATCATTTGGAAAACAGAGAAGACGCCTCATAAATGGAAAAAAGGAATCATTGTTAAGATCCCAAAAAAGGGCAATCTTAGAGATTGTAACAATTGGAGAGGCGTGACACTTTTGTCAGTTGCCTCAAAATTATTCTGTAAAATCATCCTAAATAGAATAAAGGATTCAATAGATACAGTAATGCGTGAAGAACAGGCTGGGTTTAGAAAAGGGAGAAGCTGTCTTGACCACATTTTCACTCTACGACTTATATTGGAGGAACACATTGAAAAGCAAAAACCTTTTGTACTTAACTTCATCGACTTCAAAAAAGCATTTGATAGTATTCATAGAGATTCTTTGTGGAAAATTCTGAAGCAATATGGCTTACCATCAAAAATCATAAATATTATCAAAGACATGTATGATGGTTACACATGTGCAGTTCGAACAGAGGAAGGACTGAGCGAATGTTTCCCAATAGAAACTGGGGTTAAACAAGGATGTATTTTATCGCCCTTGTTATTTGGAATTGTTATGGACTTCATAATGAAGAAATGCTGCACTGGTAATAAAGGCATCGAATGGATACAAGGAGACCATTTGGAGGACCTGGACTTTGCTGATGACATAGTTCTCATCAGCAATCAGATAAAAACGATGCAGGAAAACACAAATGAACTATCATCAATAGCCAGCAAAATTGGGCTTGAGGTCAATCATGAAAAGACTAAAGTCATGAAAAGTTTAATTCCAACAAGTGACAAAATATACATGGAAAACAAACCAGTAGAAGAGATCGATCACTTCATCTATCTTGGAAGTCACATTGATCGAGAAGGGGATACGAGCAAAGAAATTAGAATCAGACTGGCTAAAGCAGCAATGTCTTTCAGAAGCCTTGAAAAGTTGTGGAAATCAAAACTCATTAGCACAAACACAAAACTTAGGCTATTCAAATCAAATGTACTATCAACCCTTACGTATGCGTGTGAAAGCTGGAAAACAACAAGAGATATAGAAACAAAGTTGAACGCATTCGAAAATAAATGTCTAAGGAAAATTCTTGGTATAGAATGGAACGAATTCAAAACAAACGAGGAAATTAGAGAAATCGCCAATCAACCACTAATATCTTCAGTAATAAAGAAAAGACGATGGTCATACGTTGGACATGTGATGAGAAGAGATAATAATCGAATAGCAAAGCAAGCCCTCATATGGGAAACAACAGGTAAAAGAAAAAGAGGAAGACCCAGGGAGACACTGAGAAGAACATTGATGAGAGAGGCAAGAGCAGCAGGAATCGGCTCCCTCAATGAGATAGAACTGCTTGCACAGAACAGAGACAGATGGCGAGATTTGATAAAATATCTTTAAAAGAAAACTGCTAGAACAAAAATTCATATAGGAGAAGGTGTATCTTGGTCTACGCCCTATGGGCCGGTTACGGCTCGAAAGGTCAATAGAAATAGATAGAATCTTTCAAAGCTGAAATGTTGGCTTGTTTAGTCATGTCTTATCCTTAAATTTAAAAATACTATTTTTGGTGTTTTATTGTTTATTGATTTTATTAAGGCAGCTCCTAAACAAACATCAGAAAGAAACAATCAACATTTTTCTGGCACATCATGAGAAGAGGAAAGTTGGAATACTTGGTTACAACTGGCAAAATAAAAGGAAAGAGAAATCGCGGACGACAAAGAGAGAAAATACTGGATAGCTTGGTGTCATGGCATGGAAAACAGTCAACAACAGAACTGATACGATGCACTGTAGATAGAAGATTGTGGAAGGACATAATCGCCTACGCCAACCGGTATGGTACATGATGAAGAATTTTATTCATTTTCATATACCTCTTTTTAAGAAATGGCTGTTCATTTCTCTCTTTTCATATTTTGCTTAAATAGTAAGTAAGTAAAAAGCAGTTTCCCTCCATACCTTGTTAGGTGTATGGGGAACAGGATTTTTTAAAACCATATTTTTCCATGACCAATATAAAATTGTTGGATGATGCGGTTTGTATCATGCCAGGCCATCTTTACTTCCCAGAAAAATAAATAGTAAGGTATTCTGAACAATGTCTGCTTCCCATCATTGCTGGTAACATATACATAATGACTTGATATTTTCAATAATTTTTATTAATTCTGGAGAACATAAGAAAAATAAATCTCAATATCTATCAATAGGGAACTCTTATAAAACATTGGCCACAGCAAACGACCAATAACTGCTTAGTAGGTGTATTAAAATATTGGTATGGATAGATTACATGCTTACAAGAGAACCAGAAAACAACACAAGAACTGTCATACAATGCAATGAATTCCAAAGAAGAGGTGAAAGTAAGGAAAATCAAAGACAGTCTGACGGAGAACAATGGAAACATAGGTCTGACTTGAGACAATCTACAATCAATTATAACAGATAACAGCAGATGGAAAGATATTGTTTGTTTGTTCCTTTCTTCTTTCATTTGCTCCTTTCTTTGTTCGTTCCTTTCTTCCTTACTTCCTCCTTTCATTTCCTTCTTTCTTTCTTTTCCTTGGCCACAAACCAACATGCTATTCAGTGATTTGCACACCTGAAGGTATCTATGTAGAACAAACAACTAAGTGCCTCAACTTCATGCGGCCTGTGGTCATCCTTTGCAGGGTACCCTAAGACTGGCCCATACTATCCATCTTTATTTTCAGTGTCCTCTGCCAGGTTGTTCTCGGTCTGCCTGCCTATCATTTACCTTCCCTCCAAAGTCAAAGACAAATAGTTATTGTGAACATTATTTACCACAGACTCCTACTGCTTTGTTAGTTGATGACAAAACATGCACAAAACCTGCATGTAACATTGATTGGTTCTATTTAATTTCCAATATTTTAAAACCACTTATTTATCTGATTTCTCCAATTTAAAATTAATTTCAATGACTATGAGGTCCACATACAACAAGCTCAATTACCTCCTTTAGGTAATGGCTTATCAAAATATCCTGAGATAGTCTTGCATGTAGAGTTGTCTCCAGCACACACTCTACAGTTGTCTTCCTTAACCTGTGATCCAAGATATCCATCGCAACCAACAAACTAAAATATAATCAACAAATAAATACTTCAACAAAATAAAATATAATGAATAAACTAACCAATAAATTTCTTAAACTTCAATCCAATTACAAATTTTAAAAATCTAAACCATGAACTTGTTACATAAATTTACTAAGATTTAATTTTCAACTAAGATTTAAATTTCAACCAAAACAATTAACACATAAAACCACTAAAATTAAACTAATTTATACTTTGAACAAGAAATTACAATATACAAACTACATTACATAACTAGAATTTAATCACTATATTTTAATCAATTTTAATTAGGTAGGCAACTAAAACAAGTAGAGGAATTCAAATACCTAGGAAGTTTAGTGACAAAAGACAATTCACAAACAGCAGAGATAGACTCAAGATGCATCAAAGCTTGTCAATTCATTGGACAGTTATCACCACTATTGCCCAACAAGGAAATAATTCTAGAGGCAAAACTGGCACTCTAAAATACACTTCATCACAACGTTATGCTACCAATGCCAGTCCTGGACCCTAGATGCAAGAACAATAAGAAAAATAACCTCTACTGAGATTAAATGTGTCAGATGAATGACAGGAAACAGTCTGAGAGACGAGATCAGAAATGAAGAACTGAGAAAAAAGCTAGGAATAGCCCCCGCCATAGAATATATAAAGAAACAACAGATAAAATAGTTTGGCCACGTGACACAGCAGAAAGATCAAAACACAACACAGTGAGCCCTCAATAAACGTTGCAAAAATACCAGACCCAAAGGTCGACCACGAAAAAGATCGACCGACGGAATACTAGAAGCACTAGGAAACATAACAGCAGCAGAGGCGAACAGAAGAGCAAAAGACCGCAAATTATATCTCCCCTCGATGCTGAGAGGCAAATGAGGAAGGAAAGAAGAAGAAGAAGATATTTTAATCAACAAACTGACAAAGTATATTACAATTTAATTTATTTACACAATAAATAATAAACTGAAACATAGGCAAACATATTGTTATTTAACCGTAAGTAAATTTTAAATGCCATGAAGAATATGGTAGAATACCAGCAAGGTTGTAACATTTTAATTCCTGAGGCATGTATCTACTCAATATCAATGTATCGTGAATGATGGGCAATCTTGCAAACAGCAAAGAATAAAATTGATTCATGCTACAAAAACAAAATACTACTGAAATTTTCTTAAGATACTTTGGATAATGAAAAAGAGCAATGAAGACAAATGAGACTTAAATGTTAAAAAGAACTGGCTTATAAACACCACTCTACAAAAGGAAATTTAAATACTATGGCCATGTCAAAATAAATAGCAGGCTGGAAAGAATAATAATGGAAGGCATTGTTCCAGGATGACAGGACAAGGGGAGGCCAAGCAAGACAAAGTTGTTTCAAGATATCATGGAGACCTTGAACATGACAATATAAGAAGTGTGAGATCTGGCTTGAGACAGAGATTCTTTCTGATGGGCTGTGGAGAATGCAATGTTCAGCAGAGGACAAGCAACCTAATGATGACATCATAAGTAACAAACTGACATAATCAATTAAAAGTCGTAAGCAACAAATTAAAGCATAAGAAATTTAAACAGGAACAAAATGTTGGACAGAGGTATAGTTCCTGATCCACACCAACAATTTTACTTAACATATATACCTGCATCAATTCTAATAAACAAAGACAAAAACATGAGAAAATATTGCAGCAAAAGTTGCTGGCAAGAGGCAGTCTTTCTGTAATTATAAATCTAGTACAATTTCTTGTCTGAGCCAAACTGCATTTATCTATACTATGCTGTTGCAGTTACATCTGAATTAATATAATCAGTCAATCCTTAGTGCACTCAAACCGAGATGGATGACTATTTGGTACTTATTGTCAACAACATGGTGTATCTGAAAATAAGCCAAAACTACTTTTCAATTTTGCTTTGAAACTACAAGAATTAAACATTCAATGCCATCAAATTGTCTGCTACAGGTTTATGACAACAAGCTTCAATAGTTACAAGATATTTCCATTATAAACTTACATGACATTCTCCATTGATGCAGACGTGAGGCTTGTCAGCAAAACACTTGGTCCCATCCTTAACCTTTGGTGACCTTTCAGTGTAGAAGTTGTAACCTTCTGCCATGCAGATCAGGGAACATGGCTTCGCCTGCTCTAGAGATTAAACTTGCATCAGTAAACATGATTAATTTACTCTTTGGAATCATCCATTTTATCGCTGCTCTTTCTTGCCATAGTACAGTATGTAAAGATCAAATAAATGTTGGACATTATGTTTTTAGAAGAACGAAATGGGTGTGTGGGGTGACAGCTGGTGTTCATAGGCCATGACCTGCCTTAGTCACGACATGATATACAGACCAGAGTTTTAATTTCATTACTAAAAAAAAAATGTAAAAATAAAGAAAAGAAAAGAAAGGAAAAAATTATTTTAATGCTCAAATCACTTGTAAACATATTTATGGGAGCTATAAGAATATCACCCCTCAGGGGATACATCAGATCTATATTGAAAGCTACATTCCCCTGCATCTCAAAAACAAGTTCTAAAGATATAACAACTTGAATCAGCAGAAAGACTAGAGTTCAAGATACAAGATACATACACCTCAGTAAATATTTACACACATCAGTGACAGCAGATACCATCTAAAAAGACATCTACTGTCGGAAGGCGCTGATGACAAACTCTATTCCATTGACAAATCCTTCCATCACTGGTACTCTGTTTGTTAACATTCAACTGTTGAGGCACACACCTGCGTCCACCACCAGGCACAGGTAATAAGGATGAAAGCTCAAATTCCATAAGATCACACAGATGTAAAAGTTATGATCAAGATCAAATATTATTTTCTCTGGAGCATTAAAAAAAAAAAAGAACAGTTTAGACTACTTGAGTAAAAGTGAATTTGTGAGGTGGGCTGTTGTTTTTCAAACATGTGGTATGATGTTAATCCTCAGTATAGTTAACAATTTCTTTCCAATGGAGAAGAAATAAAAACTCAAACTACACATCACGTGGCAGCCGCTCTAGGGCATGTGGAATATCTCCAGCCCTCACAGACACTTACTGTCAAACCTCAGAAAATGGAATAAATGCTGCACAGATTTCATAGACTTTATTTGAAACTTACAAATTGCAAATTTTGCATACTTTATATTCTTTAGTAAGTAAGATGAATACTAAAAGAAGAGACAGAAACAACAATATAAAGAAGGTTTGGACTACACCAGTGCAATATCAAGCAGGTTTTAGGAAGAACAGATCATGTGCTGATCAAATAACTACTCTACGTATGATAGTTGAACAAAATTTAGAACTAAAATCCCCACTTTATATTGGATTCATAGATTACGAAAAGGCATTTGATAGTTTAGACAGAAGAATGCTTTGGAAGTTGCTAAGTCATTACGGAATCCCCATTAAGTTTATTAACCTGATAAAAACAATGTATGAAGGAACGAAATGTAGTGTGGTACATGAAGGACATCTTACAGAAGCATTTAAAATAAGAACAGGAGTAAGGCAGGGATGCCTTCTGTCTCCATTTCTCTTTCTACTGGCCATAGATTGGATTATGAAAATAACTCAAAACAACAGAAATGGAATCCAGTGGTCACTGACCAAACAACTTGATGATTTAGACTTTGCTGATGACATAGCTCTCCTATCACACAGCCATCAACAGATGCAGGATAAAATGAGCATACTTGATGAGAGATCACAACAGCTAGGACTGAAGATTAATAGAGATAAGACCAACATTATGAGAATTAATGCAGTTGGCAATAACCAAATAAAACTAGGAGAAATACCTCTATTAGATGTACAATCCTACATATATCTGGGCAGTAATATAGATAAAGAGGGAGGAGCAGAAAATGATACCAATATAAGGATATCAAAAGCAAGAGGAGCTTTCATTGCACTGGGAAACATATGGAAATCCAAAGAAATTAGGTTAAATACAAAAATAAAAATTTTCAACTCAAATGTTAACGCGGTCCTATTATATGGATGTGAAACATGGAGAACAACAAAATTGACAATCACGAAGATACAGAGTTTCATTAATGGATGCTTACGTAGAATAAAAGGATGGAAATGGCAGGACAAAATCACTAACATAGAATTATGGAAATGTACCAGTCAAATACCAGTGGATAAAGAGATACAGCGAAGACAATGGCACTGGATAGGACACACACTGTGAAAGCCAACTGAGAGTATTACACAACAGGCCCTTTTTTTGAATCCCCAGAGGAAAAGACAAAGAGGAAGACCAAGGAATTCTTGGAGAAGACAGATAGAAGCAAGATGAAGATGATGGGAAAGACATGGAATGATCTTAAAAGAAAGGCAAAAAACAGAACGACTTGGAAAGTGTTTGCTGAAGACCTATGCTCCACTGGGAGCTAAAAAGGTAGAAGAGAGTGCAATATCATTTTAAGAAATAATAGATCAGAGGCTTTGAAAATGTTCCATGACCACCACCATACAGCATCCTCCACAGAGAGCATTAACACCCAGAATAGAGGAAAATGCAAACATAGAAGATGATGATTCAAGATTTATATATACATACATACAAGGGGCTATCTGAGAATTCCTGGACTATGTCTAGAAACAAAAAACACCTTATGTTATTTAATTTTACACACCATCTCTTTTGAAATAATCCCCTTGAAAACAAGCACAGCGATCCTAGTGCCTCTCCTATGTCTCAAAGGCGCCATAGCAGTATTTTTCATCAAGGGTGTTCAAAACCACATTTGATCTAAATATTATGCTATCTGCGGTACTGAAGTGGCACCCTTCAGCTTAAATTTTAGTTTAGAGAACAATGTGAAATCACAGAGGGCTAGATGAGGTAAATAAGGAGGATGCAGAACCATCGAGTTGTTTTCTATTTTAAAAAATTTATTAATTCAAGAGAAAGGTGTGAACTAGGACATCGCTGAAATGCAACAGCCCATTTCATTTACACCACAATTGCAGTGGTACCTGGAAAGTGAAAACCTCCTTGTCCCACAACAAGCAGGCTTTAGACAGTGCTACTCTACCGAAGATCAAGCAACCTATCTTTCCCAGGAAATTGAAGATGCGTTTCAAGAAAAGAAACTGGTACTAGCAACATGGATAGACCTAAAGAAAGCATTTGATAAGGTATGGAAGGAAGGGCTTTTGAAGAAAATGAGAAATTATGGAGTAAATGGCACGATGTACAAATGGGTCAAAGCATACCTGCATAACAGGAGAGCCAGAGTGCAACTGGATGGTCTTAAGAGTAAGAAGGTCTTATTGCGCCAGGGCGTTCCACAAGGAGGGGTACTATCGCCAACACTTTTTCTGATCTACATCAATGACCTAGTTACTGAACTACCACATGGCATCAAAGTGGCAATGTATGCAGATGACTTGGTAATGTGGTGCACAGAGGAGTATGCAACAGTGGCCTCCAAATTGCTACAAAGAGCTATGAATGCACTGAATTCATGGACAAATAGATGGTGTATCAGCATCAATACAGACAAATGCAGTACTACACTTTTCACACTCTCCCCAAAACAAAAAGCAGGAGCCATCTACATAAACAATGAGCCTGTGAAAGAAGACATACAAGCTACATATCTCGGAGTTACATTTGATAACAAACTATCTTGGAAACAGCAGATAAATAAGGCAACCCAAAAAGCAAGGAGGAAATTGGCTATTCTAAGAAAGTTGTGTGGAACCACATGGGGTGCGAGTGGGAAAATACTCAGTAAAGTTTACCAACAGAGTATACGCCCACATTTAGAATATGGATCATCCGCATGGTGCTCAGCATCAAACACCACATTGCAAGAACTGGATAAAGTACAAAACCAGGCACTTAGGGTCATCACAAGAGCAATGAAATCAACACCAATATTGGAGATGGAGAAATTGTGGAGGATACCAGCACTGAGAGAACGGAGAGACACAAAGGTGCTGATACAGGCAGAAAAATTTGTATGCATGCCGAGACATCCAATGAAGGACAGATTCCAAAATCTTGCATTGGGACGACTTAAGAGAAGCAGCTTTATCCACCAAGCCAAGCGTATTAGTAGACAAACACCAGACATGCCAAGAGTTGTTAAACCCCTTCTGCCCATACCAGAACAGACTCCCTGGACAGATGAATCAGGATTATCAGTTCAAATACGGACAGAAGTGAAAGGAATAGTTGACAAAGAGGAACAAAATAGTCTACAGCGAAAAACAATAACTCTCAGTTTCCTGGATGAAGAATACCCACAAAACCTATGGATCCGTGTGTACACAGATGGATCAGCACAGAATGCAGTAAAGAATGGGGGAGCAGGTGCATATATAGAGTACCCAAATAACACTAGGGATATGAATAAAATAGCAACAGGGAAATATTGTCACAATTATGATGCAGAAATACAAGCAATAAAGTTGGCAATAGAAAAACTGCTGAACAGTAATCTTAGCCCACAGCCTGTAGTGTTTTTGACAGATGCAAGATCAGTACTCCAGGCACTACAATCCAGAAAATTACCACATCTGCAGACCTTATTAACTGAACTCTGCAAGCACCACAGGGTTGCCCTGCAGTGGATCCCATCTCACTGTGGAATACCAGGAAATGAGAAAGCAGATCAGTTGGCAAAGGAAGGTTCAACAGGCACACAACTAGATACACCAGTTACATACCATCATAAGAAACAGATAATCAAATCAATCAGAGGACCACAAGCCCCAAATCAGGATGCCTTTCATAATATGAATAGATATGAACAAGTTATCATTATACGCCTAAGAACAGGACACAATCGACTCCATAGTCACATGTATACAAAATTCAAGATCGGCACATCAACTACTTGTACATGTGGACAGGCACCCCAGACTGCTGAACACATACTTCAAGACTGCACTGAATATAGTAGACTGAGGAAAATCCATTGGCCCATAGATACAACACTACAGACAAAACTATATGGGCCACTGCAAGAATTACAAAAGACAGTAAAATTTATACAGGAAATGACATTGCAGATATAGACAATACTTCAGGCGAACGAAAGATAGATAGATAGATAGACACCACAATTCATGTTTTTTATTGAAAATTTTCTCTCAATTGCTTCAAAACGCAGCAAAAGAATGTCAGAATTCAATGCAGTAACAGATGTAATAAAATATATGTACATATTATCCTTAAGCCTTGACATATAAAAAAAAAATTATGAACATGCATTTGTTTGCACTCTGGAGCTATTAGACTATTATTTATATATTGGAGCTATTATTTGGTCTTGGTGACTGCAGGCTCTTCCAATGTAACAACTGTTGTTTTGACTCCAGATCATAGCAGTAAATTCAATTTTCATAAACCATGATGATCCTGAGATGAAAGTTTCATTATCTTTAACCATCTCCTGTAACTCAAGACACACATCAAGATACCTTTGTTTTAATGAAGTTATTTGGTTATTTGGTTATGGAAGGCCCCGGTATCACTGCAAACGAATTAAAATCCATAATTGCTCAACCACCCGTGCCAGCGTAATCATCCGAATTAATATCTCATCTCCCAAACAAAGAAAGGTAACTGTAGTCCCCATCATAGCAGTCTCAGCACACACCAAAAGACATATGGCGAAACTGCACAGAAAGTGAACACAGCCAACTGTTCCCTGTCATATGATATCATCATTTATCGTAAACAATTGGAATATCGAAACATGATCAAAACGGATGAGACACACAGCTCACGGTGTGCACAGAGCACTTGACTCAGTAGCTCCTGCAACAAGCCGGACTTTGAATATGAGGAAACTGCAACAAGGAATATTTTTCATGCATAGCCTTCAATGGTTCCTGCCACCTATCCACCATATACTGGAAATTTATGTCCTCCTGAAAATGATGATCGTCATATTTTTTTTAAAATGTATAGCGCTTGATGATGTCAGGCCATTGTTGTTCACTCCAATTCAGAAAATATAAACACACAGTCGTCAGATTATCCCCGTCGCACATCAAACAACAGACAGTAATATTAGCGTATGGCCGGTCTAGGGATATACGATGAGCCATTGCGATGATGTAGCACTCACAACAATGTCACACACACAACAATATCATGCCCTTTAGATTCCTGATTACCCTGGTGAAAGCAGCCTACGACAAACAAAATACTGTGCAAAATTCCCTAAAGAGATAAAACTGGCTGATGAAGCAGTTCACATTAATGAGTAACATGCAAATAACTTGCGTCAAGCAATTCCAACAATGGTCATGAACAGCACCAATGTGACATAAAGTGCAGATCAAGTCTAGACAGTGTAAGGTTGCATTCACAACACTTGATTTGTCAAGAAGGGAACATTGCCGGCGTATGACTCCACTTTCACGTCCAATCTCAATGTTCCTCTTTGTCAAGTCAAAAGTTTGTGAATGATGAGTGAATGCAACCTTTCCCTGTTTTAACGAAGTGTTAAGAGCTAGGAGACTAACTTCACAGCAACATGATGTACATTCCAGCTGTCTGTTAGAATCTCCTGACAGATTTCATTACTGACTCCAACATGTGAAACAGCAGATGGATTGTCCTCATTGATCCTTTTATTTATTTTTTTTTTTCACATTTTTTGGTGTGTTGCTAGTGACAGGACAATCTAAACACTTGCCATCCTGAACAGACACATGACAGGCTAAACACATGGGTTCATAGTGATACAGAATAAAGAAATAATTCTAAGCTCATCACTTCTGAAAATTATGAAATTCTTCTTCCATTTTCTTTGCTTGATGGTGCCATTGTGTTTGCTAAGTTGTGACAACTGGTTAATAACTTTCAATGCCTTCCTTATAAAAATGTACATATCATCCCCTCTCACCACCATAATACATTTCCCTTACTCAAACTAAAGATAGAGGTACATTATCCTTTGTAATCTCGCAGGATTGTCAAAAGTACAAAAGATTGCTGTCATTTAAGAGTCTCACAATCTAATATTCAATGCCTTCTTTACAAAATATATGTACCATCTACTTCCACTACCATGAACCCCACTCCCTTACCCATCCCACCAACACTAAAGACAAAGCTATATTATCTGTGTCATCTCGTAGAATTGTTGAAAGTAGAAAAGATTGTTTTGCCTAAGTGTCTAACTTCTTCTTCTTTTACCTTTTAGCTCCTGGTGGAGCATAGGTCTTCAACAAACACTTTCCAAGTCGTTCTGTTTTTTGCCATTCTTTTAAGATCATTCCATGTCTTCCCCATCATCTTCATCTCTGCTTCTATCTGTCTTCTCCAAGAATTCCTTGGTCTTCCTCTTTGTCTTTTCCCCTGGGGATTCCAAAAAAAGGGCCTGTTGTGTAATACTCTCAGTTGGCTTCCGTAGTGTGTGTCCTATCCATCGCCATCGTCTTCGCTGTATCTCTTTATCCACTGGTATTTGACCGGTACATTTCCATAATTCCACGTTAGTGACTTTGTCCTGCCATTTCCATCCCTTTATTCTGCGCAAGCATCCATTAATGAAAGTCTGTACTTTCGTGATTGTCAATTTTGTCATTCTCCATGTTTCACAGCCATATAATAGGACCGACTTAACATTTGAGTTGAAAATTTTTATTTTTGTATTTAGCCTAATTTCTTTGGATTTCCATATGTTTCCCAGTGCAATGAAAGCTCCTCTTGCTTTTGATATCCTTATTTTGGTATCATTTTCTGTTCCTCCCTCTTTATCTATATTACTGCCCAGATATATATAAGATTGTACGTCTAGTAGAGGTATTTCTCCTAGTTTTATATGGTTATTGCCAACTGCATTAATTCTCATAATGTTGGTCTTATCTCTATTAATCTTTAGTCCTAGCTGTTGTGATCTCTCATCTAATATACTCATTTTATCCTGCATCTGTTGATGGCTGTGTGATAGGAGAGCTATGTCATCAGCAAAGTCTAAATCATCAAGTTGTTTGGTCAGTGACCACTGGATCCCATTTCTATTGTTTTGAGTTATTTTCATAATCCAATCTATGGCCAGTAGAAAGAGAAATGGAGACAGGAGGCATCCTTGCCTTACTCCTGTTCTTATTTCAAATGCTTCTGTAAGCTGTCCTTCATGCACCACACTACATTTTGTTCCTTCATACATTGTTTTTATCAGGTTAATAAACTTTATGGGGATTCCGTAATGACTCAGCAACTTCCAAAGCATTCTTCTGTCTAAACTATCAAATGCCTTTTCGTAATCTATGAATCCAATATATAGTGGGGATTTTAGTTCGAAACTTTGTTCAACTATTATACGTAGGGTAGTTATTTGATCAGCACATGATCTGTTCTTCCTAAAACCTGCTTGTTCATCTCTCAAGTGTTTCTCTATAGCCTCCTTTAGTCTCTCCAGAATGATTCTGCCTAATATTTTTCCTGGCACTGATAGAAGCATAATTCCCCTATAATTTGTGCACTCCTGTAAACTTCCTTTCTTTGGTAGTTTGATCATATAACCTTCTCTCCAGTCTTTAGGTATTTCTTCCCTCTCCCAAATTTTATCCAATAGATCCTGTAACATCTTGGTAGAGGTGTTAATATCTGCTTTGATGGCTTCCGAAGGAATTTCATCTGGTCCTGTGGCTTTACCATCTTTTAATAATTTGATGGCTTTCATTATTTCTTCTTTGCTTGGTTTTCCGCAGTTAACGTGTAACTCTTCTTCTGCTGGTAGTATATCTGGAGGATTATTTGAGCCGGGTCTGTTCAAAAGTTCTTCAAAGTGTTCTTTCCATCTCTCCATTTGTTCCCTTATATTACTAAGCAGATTTCCTTTCTTGTCTTTGATAAAGGCGTTGATCTCTTTGTATTTTCCACCTAATTTCTTTGTGCTGTTGTACAGCTCTTTCATATTCCCTTTATTTGCTGTTTCTTCTGCCTCTTTAGCTAGTTCATCTATATATTTCCTCTTATCCCTTTTAATGCATCTTCTCACTTCTTTGTTCACCTATGTGTAAGCTTCCTGTGTCTTGGCTTTATTACTTCTTGTTTTGCTTTTATTTATGTCTGCTTTCTTGTTCTTTCTTTCTTTAATTTTATCCAGGGTCTCTGCTGTCATCCATGCCTTATTCTGGCGTCCTCTTTTCCCCAGTGTTTCTTTGCATGTCTCTTTCCATATATTTTTTACCTGTTTCCAATGATCTTCTATATTTATTGTATTTTCTAGTTGTTGGAGGACTTGGTATTTGTTTGATATTGTAACTGCGAATTTATCTTTAATTCCTTGTTCTTTAAGAAACCCTACATTGAAATACTTTCTACCCTTATTCGTTGTATTATACCTTTTTAATTTAATTTTAAGTTTGGCTAACAGAAGATGATGATCAGAAGCTATATCTGCCCCTCTATATACTTTTACATCCTGTAAGGATGACTTAAACTTATTATTAATACATATGTGATCAATTTGATTTTCCGTTCTATGATCTGGTGACACCCATGTAGCTTTGTGTATTCTTTAAGTGTCTAACTACCAAAGACATATATCAATGTAGTCTTGGACAATCAACAATTTTACACAATCGTTTTCCTTTTGGCAACACTGTCAAGCAAATAATAATTCTTTTATATGATGATTTAAAAAAAAATAATGTGCTTACATAAGTTACTTTTTAATTCAAAATTTGTTTAACACAAGGACCCGTGAGTATAGTAATTTTCAATATACTGGCTGGTTAAAATTGCTTGGCGGGCCGGCTTATAGGTCATAGGTTGCGAGATTAAAGGATGATGTACCTCTGTCTTTAATTTGAGTAAGAGAAACGTATCATGGTGGTGAGAGTGGATGATATGTACATTTTTATAAGGAAGGCATTGAAAGTTGTTATTGTCCAGTTGTCACAACTTAGTAACACAATGGCACCATCAAGCAAAGAAAAATGGATGAAGAATTTCATAATTTTCAGAAGTGATGAGCTTAGAATTATTTATTTATTCTGATATAAGGCAAAAACAATTTTCAAAATGTCTCAAAATTAATTTGGCTGAAAGAGCAGATTTCATGAAAACACAGACAAGAAGAAAATAATTAAATGTTTGAATGATATCCGAATATTTTTCTACAATTTCTTTATTAGTTTGAACAAAATAATTACCATTTCAGGTTTATTATTATCAAAACTTAACATCGGCCTAAAATGTAAGTTAATCAAAAATATCAACATGAATACTTTGCATCATCTGTTTGGGAAAACTGAGCACCTAAAGCTCTGCCGTGAGTGCAGTTGAAATCAATACATTTCATTTAATGATCAGTAATAAGTACTTTGCAACTGATTTATTTTAAACTATTCCACATTAAATTCACATTAAGAATGAAAGTAAAGAATTTAAAAACAATGAAATTAAAAGAAGGATAATACAAGTTAACAAAAACAATAAACATAAGAGAATATGAATACAAAAATTGGATCACTGCAGCACTGTTTCAGAGGAAGGTGATACTCAGATGTGGAAGTTGGTCTTCTAAGTCAACATCCATTTGTCCAGGGCTGCCACAAGGCTCACCATTGTCACCAGTTCTATTTAACGTGTACACAATAACGGTCACGGAACAACAACTGGATGGGAGGAGAAGAACTATGACTTTTGCTGATGATATTCTGGTATATCAACAGGGAAGAGACAGACGGGGAATCGTTTCCACAATGCAAGATGAACTCGATCACATTTCTTCCTGGTGTGGGGTTTCAGGTGCCTTGGTTTATCCTAATAAAGCATCAGTTTCATGGTTCTCCCTTAACAATCATATTGTTAATACGACCACGCCGGTAGTACGAATGGGAGCTGATGAGGTGACCAGGGACAAATTGATGACATAACCCTGAGTTAAGTTTGATCACAGCCAGTGTTTTCGGGACCACGTCAACCATGTGATAACAAAATCCCTCAAAGGATTAGCTGCCGTGAAGGTCATGGTAGCTACCAATATCGAGCAGAGGCTACTTACTCTTCTGTTCCAGGGATTAGTCCTCGCACCAATAGAGAATGCCCAGGCAATTCTTACTATCAGTATGAATCAAATTAATAGGCTGGAGAAAATACAAAATGAAGCCATGCGCATTATCTTGGGATGTACAAGGAACACTCCCTGTGATGCAATGAGATATCTTCTTGACTTTCCAACCATGGATGACAGAATCAAGATCTAGACAGCATGAGCATACCTGAAGATTAGTACAGATAAAGAGCATCCATTGCACCATGTGCTCAACACAGGGAAAGGTGCCAGGCTAAAAAGAGGCAAATCATGGGTGGGCAGAGCAGACGATGTCATCAAACATGTCTATGGGCTTACCAATATCAGCGTTGGTGAGGAGTGGATACCGGTGCCTACGTCATTCAAGGGGACTTTCTCATGTATTGTCACACTCGACAGGAAAAGTAGGGAACAGAACCCGGTCGTGGTTAATGCTGAGGTCAACGGTCTCATCTGCGATAACACCGATGAGAAAGATGCAGTCATCTATACAGACAGATTTGTAAGACGACACCAAAAGGAGTGCATGGGCATTTACAGCATGCTCGGCAGGCAGAATAGTCAAAGAAGACAGTGGTGCTACGTCATGACCACGAGTAGCATGACAATGGAGGTGATGGCAGTGACCAAGGCATTCAAATGGTTAGAGTCACAAGACTACACCCACGCATGTATACTGAGTGATTCGATGAGCATGATAAAAAAAGTAGAGGTAGGCTCTGTACGCATGCATTGGGTGGAGTCATTGCAGAAGTCCAAAATATGTAAGGTCACCTTTGTCTATTTCCCTGGACATGCGGAGTACGGGGAAATGAAATAGCGGACAGGTTGACTAGCTGCGCTGTTGTTGAGGACGGGCAACCAATGGATCGGGCGGACATCATCAATGCCCTCTGAAATGTGGGAAGAGCACAGGACTTCGACAAACACAGATCCACATCACTTCTTCAGATGATGGAAATGGGAGTTAAGATGGGCACAGCCAGAAATGAGAAACTTAGTGGCTGTGTAAGAAGACTTATCAACCAACATAGAACTGGAGTCGTCAGTCGCTGGACACTGCAGGACTTGCTGAGGAAGGGATCTGAGCACCTATGGACATGTTTGAATTGCAATGATGATGACCCGCAAATAACTCAATCACTCAATGAATAAAAAAATGTATTATATTGTTCAGTCAAAAAAAGAGAGCTACAAAAATATATAAGTAACCACTGGACATACAGTGATAGGATTATACTACTCAAGTTGAAAGCAAAACCATTCGACATAGCAATAATACAGACATATGCACCTACTCAAGACTACGCAGATGAACAAATAGAGGCATACTATGAAGACCTAAATAAAGTTATGAAGCAAGTGAAATCTTCAGACATCTTGATTGTAATGGGTGACATGAACGCTAAAGTAGGAAAAGGTAGATATAAGACCATTATAGGAAATCATGGTTTAGGAAAAAGAAATGACAGAGAAGAAAGATTAATACTATTCTGTGACGAAAACAAGCTGATAATATGTAACATCTACTTTGAGCAAGAGAAAAGGAAACCATACACATGGAAAAGCCCTGGAGATAAGAAGAGGAATCAAATAGATTACATAATGATAAAAGAAAGGTTCCGTAACAACGTAAAGAAAGCCAAAACCTACCCAGGAGCAGATATTAATTCAGATCACAATCCTGTAATGATTAAAATGAAAATCAAACTAAAGAGAAACAAGCAAAAGTCTAATTCATCAACAAATCCACAAGATATAACAGCTTTAAATCAAAAAGATATTAAAGATACCTATGCAATACAAGTAAAGAACACATACCAGAAGCTGCTAGAAGAAGGAATTGAACAATACAGAAGAGAAAATCCTGATGAAAAAGTAACAACCAAATGGCAATGCATAAAGAAAAGCATACAAGAAAACTGTGACACCTTACCCAAAAGAGAAAAGAACAAAAAACAAAAATGGATAACTAACACAATCTTAGAAAAAATGGAAGAAAGGAGACAAGCTAAGAACACAGCCCAATACAATAAAATAGATAATGAGATACGCAAAATGTGCATAAAGGCAAAAGAAGGCTCAGCCAAAAATGTATAGAAATAGAAACTATGGAAAGCAAACAAGACTTAAGAGGAATGCACACAGAAATAAAGAGAATGACTAATAAAAATAAAAAAGCCACAGAAGGTGGATGCATTGCAGACAAAAAAGGAAAAATGCTAACAGACAATAAGGATATTATAGATGGATGGCAGGAATATATAACAGAACTATTTCAGGATCAAAGGGACAAGAAACCAGTTATAAAAATACATCAGGCTATAAAATCTTAAAATCTGAGGTGGAAAAAGCTATAAAAACAATTATAAAGGGAAAAGAAGCAAGACCTGACAGCATACAGATAGAGATGATACAGGCACTAGAAGATTTTGGCATTGAAGTGATTACAGACATATGCAACGACATATACCATACAGGATACATCCCAAATGAACTAAAAACATCTACTTTCATTGCGTTGCATAAAAAGAATGGTGCAGTTGAATGCAGTGACTTTAGAACAATAAGCCTAATGAGCCATGTTAAAAAAATCTTGCTAAAAGTTATACAAGGAAGGATTCAGAATAAAATCAATACTGAATTAGATGAGCAGCAATTTGGATTTAGGAAAAATAGCGGGACAAAAGAAGCCATATTTTGCATGAGAACATTAATCAAAAAATACACAGAAGTAAACAAACCAATATATGCCTGCTTCATAGACTACACCAAAGCTTTAGATAGAGTACACCACAAACAACTTACAGAATGCCTAAAAGAGATACATCTAGATGGCATGGACATATGACTAATATGTAATCTAGACTGGGAGCAAACAGCAATAATAAAATATAACAAAGAGAACTCTACACCCATTGATATAAAAAGAGGAGTAAGACAGGGATGCATCCTAAAACCAAGCTTGTTCAATCTATACACTGAGCAAATTTTTAAAAACATCATAGAGATGCCAGGCCTACAAATAAATGGAAAGATAATCAATAACCTAATATATGCTGACGACACTGTACTACTAGCAGAAAATCCTAAAGATCTACAACAATTACTTAATGAAATAAACATGACAAGCAAAAAATATGGACTAGATATGAATATCAAAAAGACTAAAACTATGATCATAAACAAAGAAGATACTCAAAACCCACAAGTGGATATCAAAATAGAAGGAATAGACCTGGAGACAGTGCAGAACTACAACTACCTTGGACATACTATAACCAGTGATGGAAAATGTACTACTGAAATAAACAAAAGAATAGGAATGGCAAAAGTAATTTTAATGTCATGAAGAACATACTAACATCAAAACAAATATACACCAGGGCTAAAACTAAGAATAGCAAAATGTTACATCTTCTCAATATTCCTATATGGGGCAGAAACATGGACATTAGACAAGAAAACAGAAGAGAGAATTGAAGCCTTTGAAATGTGGATATATAGAAGAATAGGTAGAATTGGATGGAAGGAAAAGAAAACAAACGATGAAGTCTTAAAACAACTAAAAATGAAAAGAGAACTACTATGCACAATTCAAACAAGACAAATGCGATTTTTGGGCCATGTTAAAAGACACAACAGCCTACTAAAAGTAATCCTGGAGGGGAAAATACACGGTAAAAGAGGCAGAGGCAGACCAAGACTAACATGGATGAGTAACATCAAAAGATGGACAAATCAGCCCTTGACAATCGGCACCATCAAAGCAAGAGACAGAGCAGAATGACACTCCATGGTAGCCAACGTTCGTTGTGGAGAAGGCACTCGATGATGATGATGATTATATTGTAACTGTTAACACTGCTTACACTGAGTTACAAAATACATTAAAGCTGGGGTTGGACACCCAACAGTAATTGGCTGAAAATGATTAGTGACCCATTGCTGACTGTTTGCATCAAGATCAGCAAAGTCTGGCCAAGTGGATATGGGTAAGGAATCTGGCACTCCCAAAATGAATAGTTTTTGGGCAAAGACAATAGAAGAAGAAGAAGTATATTAAATTAAGATCTTGTCTTTTTGAGTGATAAAGTGTGGAAGGGAAATCTTTACTTTAAATTTGACGAGAAAACAAGCAGGAGTGTTGCAAGTTAATTTCTAGTTATACTATTTGTGATTGAAACACTGTGTGCAACACTAACCTCCAGTATAGAGCACCCATTTATATAACCTGCCTCTGAAAGTCACATTATTATAACTGCTGCACTGGACTTGACGGAAATCCTCAGAATTGGCTGGGCATGGCTAAAGAAAGAGAGAGTGACAGAGCAAGTTCAGACTTATGTTAGAATTAAAAAAGATATAAGAGATTATGACATAACAAAATAAAAACTTGTATTGTTTTTGTACATATATAAAGTCATCATCACAGTGGTTTGACACTGTCAGTGAGTGTTTTAATCTATTCATACTATTTTATTGTGAAAAAAGAAGCAATAGTAACATTTAACACATAAATATGTAGGATAATTTATATAGAAACAAGAGAAAACACTCATCATCATCAAGTACCGGGCCTACTTGCGTAGGTGATCATGTCTCTCCACAACTTTCGATCTCGGCAGATATTTATCATTTCTGTTGTTGACCTTCTGCTAAGCCATTCTCTTAAGCTGTCTGTTATTTTTTCTCTTTGCTTCCCTCTATTTCTTCGTCCCTCAATTTTTTCAGTTGTTACAATATATTCCAGTTGTTCTCTTCTTATTACATGGTCAAAAAATAATGATTGTTTCTTCCTAATATTGGAAATTAGCTCTCTTTTTGCTTTGACCTCTCTCAGAACATCTTCATTACTCTTTTTAGCTGTCCATGGTACTCTCGACATTCTTCTGTAAAACCACATTTCTACAGACTCCAGTGATGTTCTTGTCTGTTGTCCTATTGTCCATGATTCGAATCCATATGTTAAGACTGGCTCTACATAACATTTAAGAACTCTTTTTCTTGTTTCTATTGTCAAAAATGGATTGCATAGTATCTTCCTCATTTTTTGGAAAGCTACTTTTGCTTGAGCCATTCTGCATCTCATCTCTTTTGTAAGAAAACACTAGTGCCATTAAAATCAGATTCAATACAGATCACTATTTAATCCATTACTTAAAAAAAAAATAACATTAATATTGGAATTTCTTTCAGCTTTCTAAAAAAATTAGGAAGATACTATGCAAACCATTTTTGACAATAGAAACAAGAAAAAGAGTTCTTCAATGTTATCTCTCTCTCTCTCTCTCTCTCTGCGTTCAGGACTCAATCAGAGTAAGGATTCCAGACTCTCATATGAAGTCAGCTGTCAAGCTAAGTGTATTGATCGCCCCCACAGACAGAACATCACAATTAGAGTCTGTCAGATCCACTCTGACTGAACACCCGTTAATACGTTGCACTGTGTTCTGCGCCAGTGGCCCAGTGCATCTGATTTCAGCCAGCAGTTTATTCGGGTTTGCTTTCCCTAGCCTTTGATTGTCCCCAATCTTCCTGCAAGGCAGCAGATGATCTTTTCTGTAGGGGGATTCTGCCCTTAGATGGTAGGCCCTCCCAGGTTTACAAGCACCATCTGCTCGAGTCACTAGAGGTGACTAACACAGACACGGACACACAAAGATGTGAGATGTGACTAACACAGACATACACACACAAAGATGTGAGATGTGACTAACACAGACATACTTACACAAAGATGTGAGATGTGACTAACACAGACATGCACACACAAAGATATGAGATGTGACTAATGCAGACATGCACACAGTGATACGAGGCATGACTAACACTGACACACATCAAGATATATGACACATGACTAACATAAACATGCACATAAAGATATGAGATATAACTGACATTGACATGCACACACAAAGATATGACACATGCCTAACATAGACATGCACACAAAGATAAGAGATATGACTAACATAGATATGCACACACAAAGATATGAGATGGGACTAACATAGCCATGTACACACAAGTATATGAGATGTGACAAACATAGACATGCACACACAAAGATATGAGATATGACTAACATAAACATGCACACAAAGATATGAGATATCACTAACCCAGACATGCACACACAAAGATATGACATATGACTAACACTGGTACACACTAAGATATGAGATATGACTAAACCCAGACACACATAAAGATATGAGACATGATTAACACGGACACACCGAGATATGAGATATGACTAACATGACACACACCAAGATATGAGCCATGGCCAGCACACACAAGCTAAGACATGAGCCATGGCTAGGACAGAAACACAGCAAGATATGAGCCATGGCTTCACTAAAAAAACACCAAAAAATGAACCATATCTAGCACAGAAACACATTAAAGTGTCCATATGCTTGGGCTTGTTGTAGTCGGCAGACTCTTCTGAACGTGGGAATCACAGGTTTCGTTAAACAGTTGTCCGGAGATTTGAGAGTGCAGTCTGACCCATAGAACGTTCTCTTGCATGTACAGATTCCCGATCAACTGTTGACAGGTGTCGTTGAAACAGTTGTCCGGACATTTCAGAGTACATATGATGTCACAGCCATCAGAACACATCTGTTCGCACTGTAGCCCAAAATTACCATCTGGACAAGTGTCATTACAGGTATAGCCAAGATGTTTACATTGTAGGCATTTTCCAGATTTTTCCTCAAATAAAGGACAGACACTGAGACAAGACCCGGAGCAGTTGTGTCCATAGATCCCATGTGAACAGATGCCGTGACACGCACCGACCATGACGTTGCAGCCTTTGCAACACCCACTACACACTGCACAAAACGACAAGAATGCTCATCCAGACAATAGGTGTCTGTAAATGTTTGCACCTCACATACCGTCAGTGCACTGTCGGTCTGCGAAATGGTCAGTGAGAACTCAATCTTAATGTGTGCCATTGACGTTTGTGTTTTGACTACAATAGTGTTCACAGATAAATTAGGGTAGGATATATCATTATACTGGAACACTACTCCGCCACTGTCAGAGAAAGCCTTTAGAGTGGCATTCTTTATCCGAATCATAGTGCTAGGTCGATGATAGATTCGAATGATGTGAGTCTTTTGGGGCGTTGCAAAGCTCAGATACCAGTAAACAGAATTGGTTCCACTTCTCCATTGTGTGTGTGTGTGCAGTCATTGTCATAGAGATTGGTCTTTGTTTTGCTATTAACTGCAGCCTCTGGTCCACATCCGTCTCCTGTATAACAAGCATAAAATGTTTTGTGCATTAAATCAGTCTGGTTTGTGTTCTGTTTGAGAGCCAGTTTCCGACCCCCGCCAATGTAGTTTAGCAGATATTTGCAACTATCACCCTTTCAATCCGTAATTTGTTGATCAGACCAGCCCCAGGGCAGAAGGCATCAATCTCGTGCGGACTAACTACAAACCTTGATACATTGTTACATGAGGCAGAACCATTCAGTTTTACCGTGAAACTGTCCGGATATTTTAAGTCATTCGCATAAATCCTAAACCAGGAGCACGGCAAAGATTGATTGAGAGTTGCCTCAACTGATGTAGAATCTGTATCCGGATTACATGAGGTGTCGTTGCCATCAAACAGGAAAGTAGGTTCAGATTTTTGGGCATATTTGCAAATAAAATCCAAGTACTGACACTGGGGTCCGAAAATTTTGTGCTGACAACTGTCATTGTTTGGGCATGTCCCTGTAGTTTTGTCACAAACTAAGCCATTATAGCAGTGACATTGTAACGTACAATTTGTCCCAAATCAACCGGCTGCACAAGTAAGGTCATTAGCTTCCATTGTTGCTAACGAAGCCAGCGAATAAAGACTTGATCTACAGCGATGGTTAACGAACTGTGTACACACATTTATTATCAAACCTGTGTTTACATTTTTAAAAA
Organism: Megaustenia siamemsis; assembly: GCA_032433765.1. Classification (NCBI taxonomy): domain Eukaryota; kingdom Metazoa; phylum Mollusca; class Gastropoda; order Stylommatophora; family Ariophantidae; genus Megaustenia; species Megaustenia siamemsis. The sequence continues at coordinate 49,035,030 of JAVIAB010000139.1, forward strand.
ATCCGCCATCTCACTGTGGTAACAGATAGCGTGAAATTCTCTAATAGAATGAGATAAACCGTTGGAGACAAGGAAAGTCAACATTGTTTACATGGCTTGGGTGCAAGAAGTGTCCATTTTGGTGCGTCCCCCAATGTTATCTAAAGCCAGTCTTAACATATGGATGTGAATCATGGACAATATAACAACAGATAAGAAAATCACTGGAGGCTGTAGAAATGTGGTTTTACAAAAGAATGTTCATAATACCATGGACAGATAAGAAGAGTAATGAAAATGTTCTGAAAGAGGTCAAAGCAAAAAGATAGATAATTTCCAATATAAGGAAGAAACAATCATCATTTTTTGGCCATGTAATGAGAAGGGAACAGCTGGAATATATTGTAACAACTGGAAAAATCGAGGGACAAAGAGATAGAGGGAAGAAAAGAGAAAAGATACCAGATAGCTTAAAAGAATGGCTTAGCAGAAGGTCAACAATGGAAATAATAAATTACTGCCGAAATCGAAAGTTGTGGAGAGACATGATCACCTACGCCAGTTGGCCCGGTACTTGATGATGATGATTTTCAACATAGTTGATCTGTGATGCAGTCCTCTCTCTTGATCCAATGTTTCCTTACTTTATAATGTATAGACATGACCTAGTAGAGTAGTATTTAGAGGGATGGTTTCTAAATTGGTTTATAATAATATCAAAGGTACTAGAATAATCCAAGAATACAGAATTATGTTTCAGCCAATCATGTAAAGTAGCAAATATATACCTGACATGTTAAATGAAATAAAATATTATTATTTACAATATGATCTATGAAGAACATTACTTTAGCCTTACCACAACAAAGAATAACTTTGGAGAAATGGACAGGGTGCCCACAGTCTGGTGATCACTACCAAACTATGATCAATGCTGCTATTAGTATTCTTATGTAGTATATGTTATTTGTTGTTAAATCACATATAGGTTAGGTTTTTACTTGAGCCAAAGCATGTCCTAATCTTTTTTAATCCCTTATCCTTAAGAGACCATTGCTGGTGTTATATAGTTCATAAAATTAACTGAGATCTTACTCTGTGTTGATGCAAGAGATAACAGCTCTTATGGACACTGTCACTGTGCAATGATGATGGTTTTTTATATATATATATATATATATATATATATATATATATATATATATATACTGATGGCTGTGTGTTACCGGGGCTCATTATGAGGGAAGTAAAGAATAGTGACACTGTGACCTTCCAGGCATGTCGTAAGAGGCGACTAAGGAGGTTGATCGATGGCTTGACAAGCTGTCATTGTAAAAAGTATTGTTATGGAAACAGCACCATATATTTTAGAGCAGTGATCTCTGCAATATGTGTCACTTTGGCATGCAAGGTTTCTGTTTTTGAGATTGTGGTTCTGCCCTATGTGCCGTCTTCGGCTCGAAAGGACAATAGATAGATGGATAGATATATCTATTGACCTTTCGAGCCGTAGCTGGCCCATAGGGCGTAGACCAAGATACACCTTCTCCTATCTGAATTTTTGTTCTAGCAGTTTTCTTTTAAAGATATTTTATCAAATCTCGCCATTTGTCTCTGTTCTGGTCAAGCAGCTCTATCTCATTGAGGGAGCCAACTCCTGCTGCTCTTCCCTCTCTCATCAATGTTCTTCTCAGTGTCTCCCTGGGTCTTCCTCTTTTTCTCTTGCCTGTTGTTTCCCACATGAGGGCTTGCTTTGCTATTCGGTTATTATCTCTTCTCATCACATGTCCAACATATGACCATCGTCTTTTCTTTATTACTGAAGATATTAGTGGTTGATTGGCAATTTCTCTAATTTCCTCGTTTGTTTTGAATTCGTTACACGCTATACCAAGTATTTTCCTTAGACATTTATTTTCGAATGCGTTCAACTTTGTTTCTATATCTCTTGTTGTTTTCCAGCTTTCACACGCATACGTAAGGGTTGATAGTACATTTGATTTGAATAGCCTAAGTTTTGTGTTTGTGCTGATTAGTTTTGATTTCCACAACTTTTCAAGGCTTCTGAAAGACATTGCTGCTTTAGCCATTCTGATTCTAATTTCTTTACTTGTATCCCCTTCTCGATCAGTGTGACTTCCAAGATAGATAAAGTGATCGATCTCTTCTACTGGTTTGTTTTCCATGTATATTTTGTTATCTGTTGGAATTAAACTTTTCATGACTTTAATCTTTTCATGATTGATCTCAAGCCCAATTTTGCTGGCTATTGATGATAGTCCATTTGTGTTTTCCTGCATCGTTTTTATCTGACTGCTGATGAGAACTATGTCATTAGCAAAGTCGAGGTCCTCCAAATGGTCTCCTTGTATCCATTCGATGCCTTTATTACCAGTGCAGCATTTCTTCATTATGAATATATTATATATAAATATATATGTAAAGTATGTACAATGTCCACTGACAGACAAGCCACAGAAAAAGTTTACTATAGACATAGTTAGAAAACTGAAAGAAAACAATGCAGTCAATCAGGTATTACAATATTCTATCACTTTTTTTTAGTTTCAGTTTTCATTACACTCTTAATGAAGGTAACTGATTCGTTTAATCATTCTGACCTGCACTGTTTGTGTTTGCTGGTATGTAGGAATACGATCACTTAGTTTTAAAACACATTCATGTCTGTGATAAACACAAACTATTCATTATACACTGTAGTGAGAATAGAAATGAAATCAAGATAGGTAGAGACAAAGATGAATGTGGTACAATAAAATAAAGTTGAAGACCTTTCCGAGTTCCAACATAGGTCTGCTATTTGGTCTTACTATAATTAATACATCCTATATTTTGTGTTTTAATGCAGAAGCACTGTAAACAATGCATACCCTTGACAATTATTTTATTGTTAATGATTTTAGTAAGACTTTATTTGTCTTATGTTTTTTCTACAGTTTCACTTTTTTTCTAACTTACTGTGACATTACAAGATCTGTATCTCTTTCTTTGACCTATACAGTATCTGCCACCATCTTTGGGTCTGAAAATTGTACAGCACACATGGTCACTAAAATAAAACATACAATGTTAAGTTGAATCAAAATCAGCAACCAGACCTGTTCAAAGTTGTGACAGTACAATATTGCAAGCTAATCCACTTTTAATTGCATTATAGCACTTATTACTTGTCCTAATATGATTGGGAATCCAAGACTAATGTTGTCAACAGCACTGAATAATGCATGTTAAGAGCATGTACAAATTAAAATATAATCCTAGCTCTGGTCCAACCCTAATCTTTGAAAATCATAAACTCAACTTAAATTATTAATATTTGTCAACAGAGTGAATGTAGGTCAGTTCTGACTAAGGTTCCTGGGGTTTTTTGTTTTTATTGGATATGAGATCTTCTTCTGAGTACTTTGATCTTGGATGTCAATCTTAATAATTTCAAAGAAAGCATTGGTCAGCTCAGGGCATATATACCTCTAAACTACCTGTCCATGTGTGGCACTGATCACAAGAACCTTTTCTTTTCATTATGCTGGGCATTTATTAAATAAAATATGATCAGCACACAACTTTATGATTGCACTGGGCATATGATTTTTATTGTACAACCCCACAGACATTCCACTGCAGATATCAAAATTGGGATAAATGTTGTAATGTTAGTTTACTTTTTGAATTTGAACCTTGTTATGAATTTGATTGTAACCACATTCTTAATTATTTTTATTAAACTTGTTTTCAAGCATAAAGATGATGAATTCTTTTTTTTTCTTTTTTTTATTAGAATGTAATTTGACCTCACTCATCATATTATTAATAATTTTCCTCCTTGCAAACTGGACTTTCAAGAGTTGACAGACAAACAACAATAGAAAAAAACGAAGAACAATATATGGTCCGAAGTGGGATCGAACCCGTACTCAGTGGCACCGCGCCTTGCCACGAGAAGCCGAACGCTTGGTACACTGCCACGCAGCCAACTAAAAAATTGGCTATTGCAGTAGTGTCTTCCACGAAAGGCGCTCTCAATGACTATAGCATAGGGTAACGATCACAGACCGGAAATAAATTGTATATTTGTACTTTCCTATTAATGCAAGTATCTCCCAGTAGGGCTGAATACTTGTGTTGTAGACAAACATTTATTGGACGAAACAGCACGAATAGTAGTTCCCAGTGGTAATATACTGGGTACAAATAATAATACATAAATATTATTATATGGGGAACTTCCGAGGCGATAATAGGGAATAATAGAACAAAGAAGTATGTGTTAGCACTCGGAAAAATTGACAGACAAACAACAATAGAAAAAAACGAAGAACAATATATGGTCCGAAGTGGGATCGAACCCGTACTCAGTGGCACCGCGCCTTGCCACGAGAAGCCGAACGCTTGGTACACTGCCACGCAGCCAACTAAAAAATTGGCTATTGCAGTAGTGTCTTCCACGAAAGGCGCTCTCAATGACTATAGCATAGGGTAACGATCACAGACCGGAAATAAATTGTATATTTGTACTTTCCTATTAATGCAAGTATCTCCCAGTAGGGCTGAATACTTGTGTTGTAGACAAACATTTATTGGACGAAACAGCACGAATAGTAGTTCCCAGTGGTAATATACTGGGTACAAATAATAATACATAAATATTATTATATGGGGAACTTCCGAGGCGATAATAGGGAATAATAGAACAAAGAAGTATGTGTTAGCACTCGGAAAAATTGACAGACAAACAACAATAGAAAAAAACGAAGAACAATATATGGTCCGAAGTGGGATCGAACCCGTACTCAGTGGCACCGCGCCTTGCCACGAGAAGCCGAACGCTTGGTACACTGCCACGCAGCCAACTAAAAAATTGGCTATTGCAGTAGTGTCTTCCACGAAAGGCGCTCTCAATGACTATAGCATAGGGTAACGATCACAGACCGGAAATAAATTGTATATTTGTACTTTCCTATTAATGCAAGTATCTCCCAGTAGGGCTGAATACTTGTGTTGTAGACAAACATTTATTGGACGAAACAGCACGAATAGTAGTTCCCAGTGGTAATATACTGGGTACAAATAATAATACATAAATATTATTATATGGGGAACTTCCGAGGCGATAATACACAAGTATTCAGCCCTACTGGGAGATACTTGCATTAATAGGAAAGTACAAATATACAATTTATTTCCGGTCTGTGATCGTTACCCTATGCTATAGTCATTGAGAGCGCCTTTCGTGGAAGACACTACTGCAATAGCCAATTTTTTAGTTGGCTGCGTGGCAGTGTACCAAGCGTTCGGCTTCTCGTGGCAAGGCGCGGTGCCACTGAGTACGGGTTCGATCCCACTTCGGACCATATATTGTTCTTCGTTTTTTCTATTGTTGTTTGTCTGTCAATTTTTCCGAGTGCTAACACATACTTCTTTGTTCTATTATTCCCTATTATCGCCTCGGAAGTTCCCCATATAATAATATTTATGTATTATTATTTGTACCCAGTATATTACCACTGGGAACTACTATTCGTGCTGTTTCGTCCAATAAATGTTTGTCTACAACACAAGTATTCAGCCCTACTGGGAGATACTTGCATTAATAGGAAAGTACAAATATACAATTTATTTCCGGTCTGTGATCGTTACCCTATGCTATAGTCATTGAGAGCGCCTTTCGTGGAAGACACTACTGCAATAGCCAATTTTTTAGTTGGCTGCGTGGCAGTGTACCAAGCGTTCGGCTTCTCGTGGCAAGGCGCGGTGCCACTGAGTACGGGTTCGATCCCACTTCGGACCATATATTGTTCTTCGTTTTTTTCTATTGTTGTTTGTCTGTCAATTTTTCCGAGTGCTAACACATACTTCTTTGTTCTATTATTCCCTATTATCGCCTCGGAAGTTCCCCATATAATAATATTTATGTATTATTATTTGTACCCAGTATATTACCACTGGGAACTACTATTCGTGCTGTTTCGTCCAATAAATGTTTGTCTACAACACAAGTATTCAGCCCTACTGGGAGATACTTGCATTAATAGGAAAGTACAAATATACAATTTATTTCCGGTCTGTGATCGTTACCCTATGCTATAGTCATTGAGAGCGCCTTTCGTGGAAGACACTACTGCAATAGCCAATTTTTTAGTTGGCTGCGTGGCAGTGTACCAAGCGTTCGGCTTCTCGTGGCAAGGCGCGGTGCCACTGAGTACGGGTTCGATCCCACTTCGGACCATATATTGTTCTTCGTTTTTTTCTATTGTTGTTTGTCTGTCAATTTTTCCGAGTGCTAACACATACTTCTTTGTTCTATTATTCCCTATTATCGCCTCGGAAGTTCCCCATATAATAATATTTATGTATTATTATTTGTACCCAGTATATTACCACTGGGAACTACTATTCGTGCTGTTTCGTCCAATAAATGTTTGTCTACAACACAAGTATTCAGCCCTACTGGGAGATACTTGCATTAATAGGAAAGTACAAATATACAATTTATTTCCGGTCTGTGATCGTTACCCTATGCTATAGTCATTGAGAGCGCCTTTCGTGGAAGACACTACTGCAATAGCCAATTTTTTAGTTGGCTGCGTGGCAGTGTACCAAGCGTTCGGCTTCTCGTGGCAAGGCGCGGTGCCACTGAGTACGGGTTCGATCCCACTTCGGACCATATATTGTTCTTCGTTTTTTTTTCTATTGTTGTTTGTCTGTCAATTTTTCCGAGTGCTAACACATACTTCTTTGTTCTATTATTCCCTATTATCGCCTCGGAAGTTCCCCATATAATAATATTTATGTATTATTATTTGTACCCAGTATATTACCACTGGGAACTACTATTCGTGCTGTTTCGTCCAATAAATGTTTGTCTACAACACAAGTATTCAGCCCTACTGGGAGATACTTGCATTAATAGGAAAGTACAAATATACAATTTATTTCCGGTCTGTGATCGTTACCCTATGCTATAGTCATTGAGAGCGCCTTTCGTGGAAGACACTACTGCAATAGCCAATTTTTTAGTTGGCTGCGTGGCAGTGTACCAAGCGTTCGGCTTCTCGTGGCAAGGCGCGGTGCCACTGAGTACGGGTTCGATCCCACTTCGGACCATATATTGTTCTTCGTTTTTTCTATTGTTGTTTGTCTGTCAATTTTTCCGAGTGCTAACACATACTTCTTTGTTCTATTATTCCCTATTATCGCCTCGGAAGTTCCCCATATAATAATATTTATGTATTATTATTTGTACCCACTTTCAAGAGTTCCCTATTAAAACACATCAGCAGTGAATTAAATTTATGTATGTATATCATCATGTAGAAATTAAATCTTATATCATCATCAAGTACCAGGCCTGCTGGCGTAGGTGATCATGTCTCTCCACAACTTTCAATCATGACAGTTATTTATCATTTCTGTTGTTGACCTGCCAAGTCATTCTCTTAACTATTTCCGTATGTTTCGCCGCACAGTGTGTCACTCTCAACTTGATAGTCTGAACCGTCATCAAACCATATTCTTTTACATGTCTTGTATCATCTTGGTATTGGCGAAATCTAATACCTTGTTCAATTATCTAAAACTTAATATATAATATGTTATATGTTAGATAGATATAAATATGTAGATTGATTCTTAAAACCATGAAAAATTTTGTTTCTGAGATCTCTTCCCTTGCATTGATAAAGAGCTACCGTACAGAAAGAGTAAAGCTGTCTGGTATCTTTTCTATTTGCTTCCCTCTATCTCTTTGTCCCTCAATTTTCCCAGTTGTTACAATATATTCCAGCTGTTCTTTTCTCATTGCATGGCCAAAAAATGATGATTGTTTCTTCCTAATATAGGAAATTATCTCTCTTTTTGCTTTGGCCTCTTTCAGAACATTTTCATTACTCTTCTTGGCTGTCCATGGTATTCTCAACATTCTTCTGTAAAACCACATTTACTACAGTCTTCAGTGATTTTCTTGTCTGTTGTCCTACTGTCCATGTTTCACATCATTAAAGGCATCATTTATTAAAGACATCAGCCTTTAAACAAAAAAGTCCCAGGTTCAAATCCCATCACAGGCAGTGGGAATCATCCATGGTTTCTTCACTGTTTTCCACTCACCTGGTCTCTGGGTAGTGAGATCCAATGTCTAGCCCACTTGAACAACATCAAAAATCAGAAGGTCTATAAGAAAATCTGCATACTTTAAAGAACCTTCATCAGTTGGGAATTTTTTTTTTAAAAGTAAGTTAAAAATGGCCACTGTTCAGGCTAATCTTATAAGAAAAAAATCTATCCAAAACTTCAGAACTCTCAATAATAATAGAAAAATGAGAGTACCTCTGAAGTCAGAGAATATTTGCCAGTATGGTGAGGGACACTTGAACCATTGCTAGCTATAGATTTACAAAGGCCCTGAGGCTGACAGAAAATTCCTGAAAAACCAACTAATGTGACGATTTAAGCTTTGTGAGCAGGGGTGATTGTGGGTAGAATGATGCCAGCCATCTGTTGCTTCTATAGTTGATAGCATTACACTAGTTGGAGGGTTTTCTGATTTTATTTTCTGCCCTCTGATCTTTGTAAATCTATAGATGGCTATGCCTGAGCATACACCTGCCAGTTTAAAATTAATGAAAAGAATTCAGTACCTCAGGACTTAACTGGCTATAAAAAGCTGGTATACAAACAAACTAACAACATCAATATTTGTTTAATATAGACTGGCACAATGTGACATCAAAATTGCATCAATCAAACATAAAGAATGACTTCATGATAACAATAATAACATTAACACTGATGAATTGTCCTTCTTATTTCTACTGATTTATTACACATAATTTTTCTTAACTTCCAGAAGCCTCTATTTGCCTGGTCAAATCTACTCATTACCTCTAAGCTAGATCCCCTATTTTCTTCTAAATAATTTGCTCATTCAAAATCCACACTGATGATGCTGATGCAGTCAACTCAAGGTTTTTCAGCATCTCAAAATAAGTCTGTAATTTAGTGTTAGCAGCAACCTTTGAATTTAAAGAAAATCATAGAATAAAGGTTTTTCATTTATTCAAATATGGCCTAAAAACAAAATAAATAAATTTACTACACATAGACGGTAAAATAAAATTAAAGTACTTACTCTGGATTGTCACACTCTCTAGCACTGGCTGACACCCCACCCTCACAGGTCCGAGAGCATTCACCCCATTCTCCCCATGCACCCCAGTTTCCATGCACTGTTCTGGACTCATATTTTGGGTTTCGACACTCACCCCGGAAACACCACTGATGTTAGGTAAAGAAGAAATGAAAATGTAATGTTTACCATGTATTCTGATGATTAGTCAATTCAGTTTCTTTAATTTTATTTTATGCTGTTGCTATTCAAGACTCGATCGTGTCTTTGCATGTAACCCCTTCTCGATCAATACTTAAAGTTTTGATCGAGAAGAGGATACAAGCAAAGAAATTAGAATCAGAATAGCTAAAGCAGCAATGTCTTTCAGAAGCCTTGAAAAGCTGTGGAAATCAAAACTCATCAGCACAAACACAAAACTTAGACTATTCAAATCAAATCTACTATCAACCCATGCGTGTGAAAGCTGGAAAACAACAAGAGATATAGAAATAAAGTTGAACGCATTCGAAAATAAATGTCTAAGGAAAGTACTTAGTATAGCGTTGAACGAATTCAAAACAAACGAGGAAATTAGAGAAATTACCAATCAACCACTAATATCTTCAGTAATAAAGAAAAGACGATGGTCATATGTTGGACATGTGATGAGAAGAGATAATAACCGAATAGCAAAGCAAGCTCTCATATGGGAAACAACAGGTAAGAGGAAAAGAGGAAGACCCAGAGAGACACTGAGAAGAACATTGATGAGAGAGGGAAGAGCAGCAGGAGTTGGCTCCCTCAATGGGATAGAGCTGCTTGCACGGAACAGAGACAAATGGCGAGATTTGATAAAATATCTTTAAAAGAATTGAAAACTATCTATCTATCTATTGACCTTTCGAGCCGTAACCGGCCCATAGGGCGTAGACCAAGATACACCTTCACCTATATGAATTTTTGTTCTAGCAGTTTTCTTTTAAAGATATTTTATCAAATCTCGCCATCTGTCTCTGTTCTGTGCAAGCAGTTCTATCTCATTGAGGGAGCCGATTCCTGCTGCTCTTGCCTCTCTCATCAATGTTCTTCTCAGTGTCTCCCTGGGTCTTCCTCTTTTTCTTTTACCTGTTGTTTCCCATATGAGGGCTTGCTTTGCTATTCGATTATTATCTCTTCTCATCACATGTCCAACGTATGACCATCGTCTTTTCTTTATTACTGAAGATATTAGTGGTTGATTGGCGATTTCTCTAATTTCCTCGTTTGTTTTGAATTCGTTCCATTCTATACCAAGTATTTTCCTTAGACATTTATTTTCGAATGCGTTCAACTTTGTTTCTATATCTCTTGTTGTTTTCCAGCTTTCACACGCATACGTAAGGGTTGATAGTACATTTGATTTGAATAGCCTAAGTTTTGTGTTTGTGCTAATGAGTTTTGATTTCCACAACTTTTCAAGGCTTCTGAAAGACATTGCTGCTTTAGCCAGTCTGATTCTAATTTCTTTGCTCGTATCCCCTTCTCGATCAATGTGACTTCCAAGATAGATGAAGTGATTGATCTCTTCTACTGGTTTGTTTTCCATGTATATTTTGTCACTTGTTGGAATTAAACTTTTCATGACTTTAGTCTTTTCATGATTGACCTCAAGCCCAATTTTGCTGGCTATTGATGATAGTTCATTTGTGTTTTCCTGCATCGTTTTTATCTGATTGCTGATGAGAACTATGTCATCAGCAAAGTCCAGGTCCTCCAAATGGTCTCCTTGTATCCATTCGATGCCTTTATTACCAGTGCAGCATTTCTTCATTATGAAGTCCATAACAATTCCAAATAACAAGGGCGATAAAATACATCCTTGTTTAACCCCAGTTTCTATTGGGAAACATTCGCTCAGTCCTTCCTCTGTTCGAACTGCACATGTGTAACCATCATACATGTCTTTGATAATATTTATGATTTTTGATGGTAAGCCATATTGCTTCAGAATTTTCCACAAAGAATCTCTATGAATACTATCAAATGCTTTTTTGAAGTCGATGAAGTTAAGTACAAAAGGTTTTTGCTTTTCAATGTGTTCCTCCAATATAAGTCGTAGAGTGAAAATGTGGTCAAGACAGCTTCTCCCTTTTCTAAACCCAGCCTGTTCTTCACGCATTACTGTATCTATTGAATCCTTTATTCTATTTAGGATGATTTTACAGAATAATTTTGAGGCAACTGACAAAAGTGTCACGCCTCTCCAATTGTTACAATCTCTAAGATTGCCCTTTTTTGGGATCTTAACAATGATTCCTTTTTTCCATTTATGAGGCGTCTTCTCTGTTTTCCAAATGATGTTGAACATTTTTTGGAGATGTATTAAATTATGGCTATCAATTGCCTTGAGGATCTCAGCTGTTAACTTATCCTCTCCAGCAGCCTTGTTATTGGTCATTAGCTTTAAGGTGGTTTCTATTTCACTCAAGGTGAAGTCATCTAAATTTACATCTAATTCTGCTGCTGGTGTTTCAGCTTCAAAATCTATTAAACTGTGAGGTAGTGGACGGTTAAGAATTTCTTTGAAGTGTTCCGCCCAACGGGCTTTTATGTCTGCGCTTGTTGTTAGCATTAATCCAGATTTGTCTAGAATTGGTGTTCCACTGGATGTATAGGTGTTTGTCAGCATCTTTTGTACAGTATAAAGAGTTCTGCTGTCTCCTGTAATTGCAGCTGTCTCTGCTTTCTCTGCCAAGTTGTCTATATAAGCTCTTGTATCTCTTCTTGCCGAACTTTTCACTTTGTTGTCTAATTCTTTGTATGTTGCTTTTGCCAGAACCTTTCCAAGATCTGTCTTTACATTAGTCATGGCTCTCTTCGCTTCTCTTCTTTCTTTGATGTATTTCCATGTGGTGTCTGAGATCCAAGCTCGTTTTTCCATTTTCTTCAGTCCAGCACTTGCTTCTGCTGCTGTCATTAGTATTTTGCTCTGTGAGTCCCACATTTCATTGATATCTAAGTCTATTTCACCAAGTGCTGAATAACAATTACTTAGCTCTATGTTAAACTTTTCCTTTATTGCTTCATCTTTCAGTTTATGACTATCAATTTTATGTGTAATTGACCTCTTCTGTTGGTTTCTAAATTTTAATCTTATTTTCCCAATGCACAGGTTGTGGTCACTATTAACATCAGCACCTCTGTATGCTCTTACATCTATTAATGATGATCTGAATTGTTGTTTAATACATAGGTGGTCAATTTGATTTGATGTTCTATCATCAGGAGATATCCATGTTGTTTTGTGGATATTTTTATGTGGAAATAATGTCCCACCTATAACTAAATTTTCTATTAAACATAATTCTATTAATCTTTCTCCATTCTGACTTGTTGTATTACAGCCTTCTCTCCCCATCACATGTTCCACTCCTGCGTTATCTTGTCCTACTTTGGCGTTGAAGTCTCCCATTACAATTAAATTAATTTTAATTGTAATTGAAAACTGCTAGAACAAAAATTCAGATAAGAGAGGGAGTATCTTGGTCTACGCCCTATGGCCCAGCTACGACTCGAAAGGTCAATAGATAGATAGATCATCATCATCAAGTACCGGGCCTACTGGCGTAGGTGATCATGTCTCTCCACAACTTTCTATCTCGGCAGCTATTTATCATTTCTGTTGTTGACCTTCTGCCAAGCCATTCTCTTAAGCTGTATGTTATTTTTTCTCTTTGCTTCCCTCTATCTCTTCATCACTCAATTTTCCAGTTGCTACAATATATTCCATTTGTTCTCTTTTCATTACATGGCCAAAAAATGATGATTGTTTCTTCCTAAAATTGGAAATTAGCTCTCTTTTTGCTTTGACCTCTCTCAGAACATCTTCATTACTCTTCTTAGCTGTCCATGGTACTCTTAACATTCTTCTGTAAGATAGATAGATTGGTATAAATAATAATAGTCAATAGATATCTATATCTAGATATTCAAAACTCTTCTCCTGAAAATAATTCACTTACAATCTTTTTTTTATCTCTTTCATCTGTTTTTGATTGCAACATCCTGTCATATAAATTTGTTGTTAATATACTCATTAGATTTCATTTATGTAAAGGTGTGTTTGCTTGTATCTGGGATATGATCACTTAGTTTTAAAGTTAATCTTGCGACACATTATTTATACTGATTTATTAATAAGATAAAACTTCATGAAAGTATAGTTAATTTACTTCAGTTTTAATTAAGTAAGCCTATTTTATTATTTTTTTTTGCACTGCCTCTATAGTTTCTTTGTTGCTTGACATTAATTCAATTTTGAATTTTAAAATAATTTTTTTTTTTAAACTCTTTATAAAAATACCTGTGCTCCGGTAGCAATCCTGTGTGTCTTTCACATCAGTTTTATTCAAATAATATCTATTTTTTTTATTGTTAATCTAAAGCTCTGTGAAAATATTGTGCAAATAACAAAATAGAGGCCAAGGAAAATGGGAATCTGGTGCGAAATGACATTTTTTAAAAAGATATTATATTTATGTAAAATACTGAAATACTAAAATGACGGATGGTTACAGAAGAAGGTGGTCATTGATGCTATATGATTGTAAACTTGACGCAGTGTTTGCTCTCCAATGTGATGATCTAATCAATGCCTAAGTGGTTGTTAAAAGAAATGAATAACCATTTCAGCTGGCAACTAAACAACATTTCAGACAACAACTACTTACAACCAAAAGATAATCAGAAGTTGATTTTACCATGAAGAGATAATTGAGGAGCCTCCAAAAATAAATCTAGAGAGAACTGGTAAATCTCTCCCTCTCTCTCTCTCTCTCTCTGCGATCAAGTCTCAATCAGAATAGGATTCCAGACTCTCTTATGAAGTCAGCTGTCTGTTTAAGCGATTTGATTGCCCCATATAGTTTCTCTTCCAGGGAGGTGGGTGTGGATCACATTGCTCTTCTCAGGTCTGTGTACTGGGGGCAATCCTGTAGAACATGTTTTATTGTCATGTTGTCCAGTGTACAGTGGCATAGGCTGTTTGTACCTATTTTGAATTTGGTGAACATCTGGTTTCTCATTCTATTGTGGCCAGTGCGTAGGCGAAGTATGATGACTTGATCCCTCCTTGATGGTTGGTGGTATCCGTCACTCTCGTTATGCTTTGGGTGTTCTCGTTTCCATTTTTCCTGGAACTGACCCTTGAGAATGGATTTGGCTTCATCATAACTGAGCGGATGGTTCTCTTGTGGTAATCTCCCTCCCTCTTTAGCTAATTTGTCTGCGCATTCGTTCCCGTGTATATTACAGTGTGATGGTATCCACTGAATGACTACTCTCTGGAAGTTATTGCATAGTTGATCTAGGGTTGTTCTCAAGTCATCTAATTCATTGTTCCTGGGGCTTTTTAGAGCTCTTAGTACTGACAGTGCATCAGTCAGTATCACCAATTTATTGTGCATATTATTTTTGTGTTGAATAGCCAGTGTTGCAGCATCTCTGAGGGCCTCAGTTTCTGCTTTAAAGTTGTTTGAGAATTTCCCAGTAGCTATTGACCTGGTGATCTCTTCCTGGTTATTCAGCGTCAAGAACACAAATCCCATCTCCATTTCTGGTAGCATTTGTAGCAGAGCCATCTGTGTAAATGTGAGACCAAGAATCCTGTGGGTAGTTATCGCTTATGTGTTTTTCTGCTGCATGTTTTCTTTCTGTGTCTGATTGGGTGCCTTTTTTCATTATTCCTGTTATCTATCTATCTATCTATCTATTGATCTTTCGAGCCGTAATCGGCCCATAGGGCGTAGACCAAGTTACACCTTCTCCTATATGAATTTTTTTGTTCTAGCAATTTGTCTTTTAAAGATATTTTATCAAATCTCGCCATCTGTCTCTGTTCTGTGCAAGCAGTTCTATCTCATTGAGGGAGCCGATTCCTGCTGCTCTTGCCTCTCTCATCAATGTTCTTCTCAGTGTCTCCCTGGGTATTCCTCTTTTTCTTTTACCTGTTGTTTCCCATATGAGAGCTTGCTTTGCTATTCGATTATTATCTCTTCTCATCACATGTCCAACGTATGACCATCGTCTTTTCTTTATTACTGAAGATATTAGTGGTTGATTGGCGATTTCTCTAATTTCCTCGTTTGTTTTGAATTCGTTCCATTCTATACCAAGTATTTTCCTTAGACATTTATTTTCGAATGCGTTCAACTTTGTTTCTATATTCCTGTTATATCTTCCTTAAATTCTGGTATTTTGTGTTTCCGATGAGGAGACATATCAGATGGGCCCAAGGTTTTTGGTATTGTTTGGGACAGTACTGGGTCTCTAGTTGCCAGTTCATTGGAGATTGCAGCGAAGTTGCTCCTCGTTAGTCGTACTATTCTGTAACCAGTTATTCTTTGGTGCATGGGGTGGCTAAGGAGCCTTCTATATTTCTCCTCTTGTTGCAATACTTTAGTGACCTGTCTGTCATCTAAGGGTTGTAAACCTGTAACTGTTTCTAGAGTCTTGATAGGTGTAGATTTCATAGCACCAGTGATGATACGGGCAGCCTGGTTTTGTGTTCTGTTAATTTTGCTAAGGTGTGATTTGGAAGCCATAGCCCAGGCTGTAACTCCATACTCGAGGACTGGTCTTACTCTTCCTATGTATAGTCATTTCAAGATATTGCTATCTGCTCCCCAATCCATTCCTGCCAATTTCTTCATAATTTCAGTTCATTTTCTGGCTCTTTTGATTGCTCTGTCTATCTGATTTTTCCAAGTCATTCTGCAATTCATGGTGATGCCAAGATACGTTGGGTTTTGGTCAATAGGAAGTGTATGGTCTTTTATCTTCAAGTTTGCAGAGAGTGTGTTTCTTGATAGGCTGAAAATTGTGTACGTAGTTTTTTTTCGTTAATTGGTAATAACTAGGTGTTCGTCCAGTTTTCAAGTTCTCCTAGGACATCTTACATCCTGGATTCATCCACCGACATAGTTTCCTTGCGTGCCCATGACGCCAGATCATCTTTCGGCACATAATTTTTGGGGTAATGTGGTCGGCATTACGCCTGTGCCGCTTTACTTTCCCAGAAAAAAATCCGGTACCCATTTAAGGCTGGGTGAACCGGAAGCCGTCGGTTGGGATCAAACTCTACCCCTTGTCCAGTCCAGTAGTCCTGTAGTCCAGTTGACTAACCACTGAGCTATCGCGGCTCCATAATATGCTTAGGCACACCCATTTTGTAGAAAGCAAAAACCAAATTTTTTCAAATAGTACAATAAGTTGTATGCATTGAAATTGATGCATCATACTGGTTTGTTGTAAGACAAGGAGTGAGGGAGGAGTGCATCTTATCACTTTATCTATTCAACATTTGTGCAGAAAAATACAATGAGAAATGCCAAAGAAGCAAATAATTAAGAACAATTTGAAGCTGTTGTGTCTGGAGATCAAGCACTACTAGAAATAGGAAATGCTGATGATACAGCTCTTTCATTAACCTCACTACGTGGCATTGACAAATGTTTAACATCAGTTCAATGTAATAGTGAAAAAAAGCACCTGTCGGAATGTAACAAAAATAAAGATTTTTACAACAGATAAAACAAAAATAAAAAATGTATTAATGGGCAAGAATTAGAAAGAGTATACAGTTTTGAATATCTTGGACCATTAATAACAAACAATGGAAAAACTACCAAGGAGATCAAAAAAAGACTGAACACAGCTGTGAATAAATTAAAACAACTGCAATAAATATGACAAAGAACTGATATAACAACAAAATTTAGGTTTTTAAGTGCCTGCATTTTTCTCATAGCAACACATAACAAACAGTGAAATGTGGACTAGATCGTTCTGCTGAAAAGTACATCAAAGCCTTTTAGCGCAAGAATTAGAGAAGAATACTCAGAATACCATGAGTGAAAAAAAGAGCAAACATGTACATTTTACAAGAACTTAAAATTCCAGAAAGCTGGTTGATGAAGAATATAAAAACAATGAAAAAATAATATTTTGGTAATTTAAAATGATATAATGACATAGAGAATATAATTGTGGATCACATAATTCCAGGTAAACGAAAACGAAGAAGACTTAGAAGAAGGTGGGTCAAAGATATCACAGACAAACTGAGAATCTCTCTCTCTCTCTGCGATCAGGGCTCAATCAGAGTAGGATCCCAGACTCTCACATGAAGTCTGCTGTCAGGTTTAGTGTGTTGATCGCCCCCACAGACAGAACATCACAATTAGAGTCTGCCAGATCCACTCTGAATTGAACACTCGTTAAAACGTTGCACTGTGTTCTGCGCCAGTGGCCCAGTGCATCCGATTTCAGCCAGCATTTTATTCAGGTTTGCATTCCTTAGCCTTTCATTGTCCCCAATCTTCCTGCAAGGCAGCAGATGATCTTTTCTGTAGGGGGATTCTGCCCTTAGATGGCCGGCCCTCCCAGGTTTACGAGCACCATCTGCCCGAGTCACTAGAGGTGACTAACACAAACATGCACACACAAAGATAGACAAACTGAGAATGATGGCTGTAGAAGCTGGACATCCTATGCAGGACAAAAAACTTCAGAGAAACTGTCATGAGAGCCAAGTACAAACATGGACACACAAAGATAGACAAACTGAGAATGATGGCTGTAGAAGCTGGACATCCTGTGCAGGACAAACAACTTCAGAGAAACTGTCATGAGAGCCAAGTACAAACATGGACACACAAAGATAGACAAACTGAGAATGATGGCTGTAGAAGCTGGACATCCTATGCAGGACAAAAACTTCAGAGAAACTGTCATGAGAGCCAAGTACAAACATGGACAAGCTTGTTGGTGATAAATTGAAGACCTCATCATCACACTGAACAGAAAAGTCAATAATGAAATTTTGTTAGTAATTCTTCTTCTTCACTCACTCTTTAAAGTACAACCTGTATGTTGTCTAGCAGTTGAAGCAGATGAGACATGATCAGTAACTGTCAGTTGGGAACATCTGATTTCATTGTTTTATGTAGGATTTGTTTTCTTTTTTATTTGCCCTGAAAAGGACACTGATTGCATTGTGCAGTAGTTACCAACAATCTTCAATATCTGGATCTTACAACCAAATCCAACTTTGTCACAACATATTTGTAGCTGGGTTTGCCTTTCTTCTTCAATCACTATTCATTTGGTCATATTTGCCTTTTTTCTAAACCATAATCTGCAATACAATGAAATAATTGTATTAATTAGAAATTTACTTATGACCTTCATACTTACACCTCTTTTCTGTCTGGAGATCTGACACTCTGTGCCTTCAGCTGCTGGAATGCTATTGGTGACACAGGAATCTGCTTCATTCATGCACCAGAGCTCCTCACAAGCATACTGTGATACAGATGTCTCAGTTTTACAAATGATTTATTTAGATAAACTATAATAGTTTCAAGAAAATGTCATGTATTTTTTTTTCTGAAAATGTAACCTCTTTCAATATTTGTAATTCATGGTTTAAATTAAACTGTTTTATTTATGTACACATATTTTCATGACATGTATCATATTAATTTTTCAAGTGTATGGTTTATTGTCCATATGCATATCTATGAATCGACAGTTTTTACAAATATTTTCTCACAATAGCATAGGTCTTCCTCTTGTAATAAAATATTAAAATAAAAAGAAACAAAATATAAATCCTCTTCTTCTTCCAATAACCATGTGGGGGTTATTGGGACACCACCCACAGACCTCATAATTCTTCTCCATATATTCCTAGTCAATCTTTGAGACTGTAAAGTTGAGGCCTGTCCGTTCTTTGGTGTTGTCTTCTCATCTCTTTCTCTGTTTACTTCTCCTTCTTCTTATTTGTACAGTTCCTTGCAAAGCAGTCTTTGCCAAGCCAGATGATTGTGATATTTGTCCAACCATTTCATTTTGCATTTCAAAATATAATTAATATATAATATTTTAAAATATAATGATATAATGTAATGGAATTCATTTTGAAAGTCTGTCATTACAGCACATATCTAATTTCTGAGATCGCTTGGAGGATTTTCTGCGAGGCTGGAGGATAAAGATTTAAAGTCCAGTGTTGTCACCATGTAGTGTACAGTTCAAAGTTTTTATTTCCATTTCTATAAGAAGAAACTTTTTCTGGCCTACAAGAAAGTGTACTCAAGCCCATCCAAATGGCAAGCATCAGTTTTAATTCACTCAGCCATGTCCTGCAAAACTATACATTATGGATTTTCTCCACTATAATCAAATAACCCTGGTTGTCCACTAACATGAAAGTTAATTTTCAATGGATTCACCAACATCATGCAATCCCAGGCAATGAATAAGCAGAAAGGCTATCTAAAGTAGCAGCAGCAAATGATACCTTCATCAACACACACAAGATTCATCACACACAAACAAATTCTTTGAAATAAATAACAAGAAAGTCTGAACCAGTGGATCAATGATGACAATGACTGCTCATTCTCCAAATGTCCAGCAGAGCCTGACCAACAAGACCTAATCAACTAAAAAGATTAAACCAAAGTCTGATATTCCAAGTAAAAAAAATAGCATATCCACGTTAATCAAAACCTAAACAGACTATATACCTTGCACAAAACCAAACTGCAAATACTACAATCACCATGTGCAAACACTACAATCAACATGTACAAACACTACAATCACCATGTACAAACACTACAACCACCATGTACAAACACTACAACCACCATGTACAAACATTACAACCACCATGTACAAACACTACAACCACCATGTACAAACACTACAACCACCATGTACAAACACTACAACCACCATGTACAAACACTACAACCACCATGTACAAACACTACAATCAACATGTACAAACACTACAATCAACATGTACAAACACTACAATCACCATGTACAAACACTACAACCACCATGTACAAACATTACAACCACCATGTACAAACACTACAACCACCATGTACAAACATTACAACCACCATGTACAAACACTACAACCACCATGTACAAACACTACAACCACCATGTACAAACACTACAATTACTATGTACAAATACTACAATCACCATGTACAAACACTACAACCACCATATACAAACACTACAACCACCATGTGCAAACACTACAATCACCATGTACAAACACTACAACCACCATATACAAACACTACAATCACCATGTACAAACACTACAATCACCATGTACAAACACTACAACCACCATGTACAAACACTTAACTTAAAACAGAAAATCTGGGAAGACCCTAAGGTGGTTGAGATCTGTTACAAAACCTTTTCAGATCTCCTACAGTCATACTGATGCTAAATGTAGAACAAATCTGTTCCATTAGAATGAACTAAGGAGAAAGAAAGGAAGATTCTGAGGCCTGTAAAGCACATACTCTCCATAAACCTTGCCCTAACTTGTATTATGGGAAGATCATCTCTTTGCTGTGTTTGCTCTTCAGTGACCTAATGTGACACATTGAATTAGCTCTTGAGACAGATCTTCTATTATTATGGATAGCATATAGCAAAATAGCAATTGGTTCCCAGCAGTAAGAAATCAAGTCAAGTGTATCCGCTCCGTCACCCATACTCATACATAATACAATATTTGATGAGGAAAAAACAGCCCCCTCTCCACAATAATCAAACCCATAAACCATTCATAAACAGCGCCATAGATTTTAGAGCAGTGATCTCTGCAATATGTGCCACTTTGGCACGCAAGGTTTCTGTTTTTTGAGATTGTGGTTCTGCCCTATGTGCCGTCTTCGGCTCGAAAGGACAATAGTTAGATAGATAGATAGATAAACCATTTAACTTTTGGGGTTCATGCTGCACATCTAATAATGGTTTACGAGTAACTTGCAGTCATGTCACGGCCGCCGACCTTGAGCTTGCAAGCTCTGGATGCTGGGCCAAACTGCATGCGGCACTGAGCATTGATGTCATAGGCATCTCCTGGCAGATCACGAGGGTAGGCTTCTCTCTTCAAAGGTATGTTTTCCAAACACCATCCTTTACCCGCACTGTTGGAGATACAGAATATTGTTTGTTAATACAATAAGGAAGCTCTTTTGCATAAGTTATACACATATCATAGCATGAGGGCTTGTTTTGTTATTCCGTTATCTCTCCTCATCATATATATATATATATTTTCTATTGACCTATCAAGCCGTAGCCAGGCCATAGGGCGTAGACGAAGATACTCCTTCTCTTATTTAAATTTGTATACAAGCAGTTTTCAATTCTTTTAAAGATATTTTATCAAATCTCGTCATTTGTCTCTGTTCTGTGCAAGCAGCTCTATCTCCTTGAGGGAGCCAATTCCTGCTGCTCTTGCCACTCTCATCAATGTCTCTCTGGGTCTTCCTCTTTACCTCATACCTGTTGTTTCCCACATAAGGGCTTGCTTTGCTATTCGGTTATTATCTCTTCTCATCACATGTCCAACATATGACCATCATCTTTTCTTTATTACTGAAGATATTAGTGGTTGATTGGTGATTATATATATATATAGTATAGTACAAAAATACCAAGATGGAAGCAATAAAATTGGATTGCCATAATCTACACATTAGTCGTCTCAATCACCTTCACCTCAAAAGTAGTTCCTTTACTGGTTTTGACAAAGATCCCAAAGATGCTGCAACTTTCCAAAGCATTCCTGGAAGTCACATGCTGAGAACAGCCTGCAACTTTGCTTGAGATATCTCCACCATCTGAAATCTTCATCCCTTTAATTTCAGTTTTAGTTTTGGAAACATGAAAAAGCAGCATGGTGCAGAATCTGATGAATAGGGCAGATGCACCACAGGCATGTTGTTTTTACTGATCAAAAAAAACCATTGAAGCTGGAGGTCAGTATGGGCTGGTGCATTGCCATAGTGGAGAAGTCACATTTGTTCTGCAATTTGTCTAGTCATTTTTTTTCTCATGTTCATAGATATGTCAAGACCCCAACAATTTCACTTTTCTGAAAAAAAAAATTAAAAAATGTTGCTCCTGGCCTGTCATGCTCTCTTTGGTTTGAGGTTTTTGCAGGCATTTCTATTCATTTAATTGCTGTGTGATTTCTGCGTCACAGGCATAGTACATTTCATTACCTGTGATGATATTAGAAAGGAGGCTGAGGTCATTGGCAGCATGTGGTTTCAGATCTAAGCAAATGTCAAGTCATTGCTGCTAAGATGTCAATGTATAACCTTTGATGCAACAAGCTTCACCATCACAGATCTAAGCAAATGTCAAGTCATTGCTGCTAAGATGTCAATGTATAACCTTTGATGCAACAAGCTTCACCATCAAATCCTCCATTAAAATTCTGTTAACTCTTTCCATACGTTTCGCCGCACTGTGCGCCATGCCGATTTAGGCCACGTACGTTTCGCAGCATAGTGTGTCACTATCAATTTGATTAGTGTGAACCATCATCAAACCATATTCATTTTATATGTCTTGTATCGTCTTCGTAATGGTGAAGTCTAATTCCTTGTCTAATTATCTAAAAAATTCATATATAATATGTTATATAAATATAAATCTGTAGATTGATTCTTAAAACCATGAAAAATGTTGTCTCTGAAATCTCTTCTGCTGAACTGGTAAAAAGCTTCTGTACGGAAAGAGTTAACTATGATTGAATCCCAATTGGCCTGACTTCATCAATGCTTCGATGGCAATCTTTGTACACAATGTGACGCACTCTCTCAGCAATTTCTGCTGTTGAAGTAGACATTTGTTGACTTTGATGTTTGTCTTCATCAACTAGTGTACTCACATAAAAACTAAACACTCAAATATCGTGGAAAGGGAGATAACTTGTTCCCAAAAAGCCATTTTAAACATTTCATAGCATTCTGTAGCCATTTTTTTTACAACATGAAACAGAATTTAATGTGAATGTCTTGCTCACAGAAATTCACTATGTCACAAATAGGATTGAGCGTCTAATGTGTTTAAAAAACATGTTTGTGTCACTTACATTATACAGAGATTGCTCATTGTCACCACACTGCTTACTCATACAATGAGGTCTGTGTCATAACTATTCTGTAATCAAGCTGAGAGATTGAGTCTCTGCATTACTTGACAGAACACTTGTGTATGTACACTTTATAATAATAAGTGTTTTCGTTATTACTTGCACCACACTTTCACCTAACATAAAAGACAGAGAGTAGCAGAAGCATGAAGACTTTCCTCTGTCTATTACTCTTCTTATGTTTAATGTCAGTTTGGGGGACTGGTTGGTCTCAAGGCAAGACACCGGCCTAGAGACAGAGAGGTTGTGAGTTCAAATCCTGGCTAAACCAGTTGGGATTTTTATTTATAATTTCTCTCTGCGGTAACCACCCCCTGCTCTCAGCAGGGAGACACAGCTTGAAACATCAATTACTCATCGACGGATAAATATGAGTACCTCCGAAGACGGAGTTATCTGTCTTATGGCGAGGGACCCCAGTTCACATAACATGCAAAATACAGTTTCTAGGGACTTTGCCAACGGTGAAAGCTGGTGGACGCAACAAAAAAAAAAAAAGTCAGTTTGTTCTAAGTGTTTCGTGTAATAACTGGTGTCTTTGCATTTATCTTGTTTTACCAGTCACTGACTTTTGTCTCATACAGAAAATAATAGCAATAATAATAGCCATTCATTGTAAGCAATGACAGCTGAAACCCCGGATAAAATTAAAGAAAGAAAGAACAAGAAAGCAGAAATAAATAAAAGCAAAACAAGAAGTAATAAAGTCAAGACACAGGAAGCTTACACAGAGGTGAACAAAGAAGTGAGATGATGCAAAAAAGGGATAAGAGGAAATATATAGATGAACTAGCTAAAGAGGCAGAAGAAGCAGCAAATAAAGGGAATATGAAAGAACTGTACAACAGCACAAAGAAATTAAGTGGAAAATACAAACAGATCAATGCCTTTATTAAAGATAAGAAAAGAAATCTGCTTAGTAATATAAGGGAACAAATGGAGAGATGGAAAGAGCACTTTTTTTATTTATTGTAACAACTGGAAAAAATTGATTTCGAAGAGATAGAGGGAAGCAAAGAGAAAAAATAACAGACAGCTTAAGAGAATGGCTTGGCAGAAGGTCAACAACAGAAATGATAAATAGCTGCCGAGATCGAAAGTTGTGGAGAGACATGCCACCTAAGCCAGTAGGCCCGGTACTTGATGATGATGATGATGATGATGTCTAAGAAGAGTATATTTACAAGCACTCCTAGGATTACATATTTAATTATCCTATATCTAAGAACAATGTCACAGATTGCATATTTACAAGCAGCATAAGCATAAAATCTATTTTTTTTTAAAAAGTAATATTTGAAAACTATAAATAATTGAAGAAAGTCTGTATGAATATTTTTTTGCTACATGATTCTCATCTTGATAGCCAATCTGTTTTGAAGCAGATATTTACGAGGATTTCAGATGGGAGCTGAAGTGAGGTCTTGGTCAGCTGTGCGCCACTGACCCTGCATGACATCTGTAGCTCATCATTTCATATCTAAATGCAGCAGTAACATTGTAATTTACAAATTTCATATACAACCTTTCGAGCCGTAGTGCGCCTATAGGGCATGGCATAGACTCAGATATTCTTGACCTCGTTTTGAAATTTTCTTTCTAGCAGTCTCAATCCTTGCAAAGATCTTTTATAAAATCTTGCCATTTGTCTTTGTTCTGTGCAAGCTTCTTGATCTCATTGATCCAATTCCTGCTGCCTTTGCCTCCCTGATCAATGTTCTTCTCAGTGTTTCCATGGGTCAGCCTCTTTTCCTCCTATCTATTGTATCCCACTTGAGGGCTTGCTTTACTATTTGGTTATTATCTCTTTTATCACATGTCCAACATATGGCCATCGTCTTTCTTTGATTACTGGTGATATTAGTGGTTGATTGGTGATTTCTCTAATTTCTTCGTTTATTTTTAATTCGTTCCGCGCCATACCAAGTATTTTCCTTAGACATTTATTTTCAAATGCCTTCAACTGTTTTTATGTCTTTTGTTTTCCAGCTCTCACATGCATATGTAATGGTTGATAGTATGTTTGATTTGAATAGTCTAAGTTTTGTGTTTGTGCTGATGAGTTTTGATTTCCACAACTAATCAAGGATTCTGAAAGACATTGCTGCTTTAGCTATTCTGATTCTAACTTCTTTACTTCCCAATCAATGTGACATCCAAGATGGACAAAGTGACTTATTCCATTCCACTGTTTTGTTTTCCATGTATATTCTTTCATCTGTTGGAACCAAGCTTTTCATGACTTTAGTCTTTTCATGATTGATCTCATATATATATATATATATATATATATATATATATATATATATATATATATATATATATATTGAGTTATTGAGTTATTTGCGGGTCATCATCATTGCACTCCAAACATGTCCATAGGTGCTCAGATCCTCTCCTCAGAAATTCCTGCAGTGTCCAGCAACTGACGACTCCAGTTCTATGTTGGTTGATAAGTCATCTTACACGGCCACTAAATTTCTCATTTCTGGCTGTACCCATCTTAACTTCCATTTCCGTCATCCGAAGAAGTGACGTGGATCTGTGTTTGTCTAAGTCCTGTGCTTTTCCCACATCTTGGAGGGCATTGATGATGTCCGCCCGATCCATTGGTTGCCCGTCCTCAACGACAGCGCAGCTAGCCAAACTGTCCGCTCTTTCATTTCCCCGTACTCCAGCATGTCCAGGGACATAGACAAAGGTGACCTTACGTATTTTGGATTTCTGCAACGACTCTACCCATTGCATGCGTACAGAGCCCGCCTCCACTTATTTTTATCATGCTCATCGAATGACTCAGTATACATGCGTGGGTGTAGTCTTGTGACTCTAACCATTTGAATGCCTTGCTCACTGCCACCACCTCCATTGTCATGCTACTCGTGGTCATGACGTATGCACCACTGTCTTCTTTGACTATTCTGCCTGCCGAGCGTGCTGTAAATGCCCATGCACTTCTTTGGTGTCATCTTACAGATCCGTCAGTATAGATGACTGCATCTTTCTCATCGGTGTTATCGCAGATGAAACCGTTGAACTCAGCATTAACCACAACCGGATTCTGTTCCCTACTTTTCCTGTCGAGCGTGACAATGTACGAGAAAGTCCCCTTGAACGACATAGGCACCTGTATCCACTCCTCACCAACTCTGATATTGGTAAGCCCACAAACCTGTTTGATGACATCTTCTGCTCGGCCCACCCATGATTTGCCTCTTTTTAGCCTGGCACCTTTCCCTGTGTTGAGCATGTGGCGCAATTGATGCTCTTTATCTGTACTAATCATTGCTACACAGGGAGTGTCCCTTGTAAATCCCAAGATAATGTGCATGGCTTCATTTTGTATATTCTCCAGCCTATCAATTTGAGTCGTACTGACAGTAAGAATTGCCAGGTCATACTCGATTGGTGCGAGGGCTAATCCCTGGAACAGAAGAGTAAGTAGCCTCTGCTCGATGTTGGCAGCTGCCATGACCTTCAAGGCGGCCAATCCTTTGCGGGATTTTGTTATCACATGGTCGACGTGGTCCCGAAAACACAGGCTGCGATCAAACTTAACTCCGAGGTATGTCATCAACTTGTCCCTGGTCACCTCATCAGCTCCCATTCGTACTACCGGTGTGGTCATATTAACGATATGATTGTTAAGGGGGAACCATAAAACTGATGCTTTATTAGGATTAACCAAGGCACCTGAAACCCCACACCAGGAAGAAATGCGATCGAGTTCGTCTTGCATTGTGGAGGCGATTCCCCGTCTGTCTCTTCCCTGTCGATATACCAGAACATCATCAGCAAAAGTCATAGTTCTTCCCCTCCCATCCAGATGTTGTTCCGTGATTGTTATTGTGTACACGTTAAATAGAACTGGTGACAACGGTGAGCCTTGTGGCAGCCCTGGACAAATAATGTTGGCTCTGAAGACCAACTTCCACATCTGAGTATCACCTTCCTCTGAAACAGTGCTGCGGCAATCCATCTAATGAGGAAGGGGTGCACCGCCAGTTAGAGGAACATATGCATGAGATATTCAAATGGTACCCTATCATATGCATTCTCCAGATCTATAGCAGCAGCACATGTCTCCTCTCGTCTGTGGAAGCCTTCGAAGACGTCATAAGCAAAGACTGCCGTGTTGAGCCATGTTTCTTTGTTATATCTATAACCCCTGAGTGTGGGTGGGAATGCGTGTTCTGTTCAAGGTGACAGGTGAGGACACGGGCAACTATTTTCTCCAGCAGCTTGTCCACAGTGTTCTGCATTGTGATGATTCTGTAGGCACTGATCTGAGAATCGTCCTTGTTTGGCTTCGGTAGCGGTAGTAAGTAGCTGTGTAGTCACTCCTCCTTAATCTTGCCACTCCGAATGCTGGCATTAAACTCATTGGCCAGTTTTGTCAAGTTGTCGTCAGCTAAATTACCTATGTCATCGTACCGAACACCATCTGGACCAGGAGCAGTGTTGTGTGACCTTTTAAGTGTCGTACGAATGGTATCAGTTGTGATTGTGAGATCTTCTTCCAGCACTACATCCTTACACAATTTTAACAGCGATCCCCGTATCCTCATTCTTACAGCCTCATTTCTTTGGTCCGTCTGCTCAATGTAGCGGACAAGCAGGGCCTTCCCTTTGCTCTCATCAGATTTGTGCCATATCCGGCCTGTGCTCTGAAAGTCTGGTATGCCTCTGTGTCGTGTTGGGCCATTCATGCTCTGATGAAGGCGCCAAAATGTGGCTAGCGATTTTTCTGTGCACACTTTTTTTTACAGAAGTCATCCCAAGCCAGCTTAGCACATAGTTTAAAAGTGCATCATTTTTTTGTCGACCTCTACTTTCAGACGCTTCAAGATCTCAGGTTGCGTTCTTCCATTCGTTCTAGCTTTCTGCCATGTCTTGGCCATTTGTCTCTTACTCCGCCAAGCTTCCTGGACTTCTACATTCCACCACGGTGGCTGCGTCCATCTCTCCTGCCTTCTACGAGAGGCGCTCGGTTTCCTATGTCTGATTTTGCTAATGTCGTCCTGGTCTGTTTTCTCGTAGTGGAATGTGTGGAACTTCCTTTTCTGACTTCTATTTCTGCTTTTTTCAATTAGGATGACACATAGATAGTGATCACTTCCGTGGAACCCCAGTGCACTCCACCTGCAAACCGGTGCGAAGGTGGAAGACACCAGTGCCAGGTCTATGACACTATCAGAGTCCCCTGTTCGAGTGGCCATTCTTGTTGCCCTTCCATCATTCAAGCACACTAAATCGACTGACGCTAGTGCGTTCTCTAGGTCTTCTCCATGCTTATTCGGTTATGACGTTACCCCACTGGTTTCCTCTAGCATTAAAGTCTCCGCAGAAAATGACGTTCTCTTCATCGAACTCGAAGAGATTCTGCCATTGTTGTGTGTTCACCTTCCCATTACAGGCATACACATTTACAATCACGAAATGAACTGGAGTCTGATCCCTAACCGCATGTACCTGCAATTCTGCATTGTTCCACACAGACATATCAACCTCAGCTGCCACCATATTGTTGCGCACAAGGATAGCCTGCCCAAGGTGTTGCCTATTATAGAAACAATGAAATCCAGGAGTATTTACTGTCCTGTCACCAAGAAGAGTTTCTTGCAAAACCATTATATCGGCGCCGCACAGTAGCTTATCAAGAATGGGCCGTCGTTGATTTATGGAGCCACACAATTCCAAAATGTAACGCGCACATACTTTAGGCCTAGCCTTTCCCACTTCGACAGTTTAAAGCCACCTATATATATATAAGCAATTAAAAATTATAATTTACAGGTTTCATATTTACAGACAACACAGATGTTTTACAAACATCATATTTACAAGCAATACTGAGATTACATTTTACAGATTGATAGATTTACAAGCACTGCTAAGGATAAAGTTATTAATTTAAGCATCTCAAAAATGAAAAACTTAGATTACACTTTAGGATATTATATATTTGCAAGCAGTTTTTAGACTTTACAGATTTCATATTACATGCAGCATTGATATTCCACATTGCTCATTTTCATAACTACAAACACCACTTAGATTAAATTATATTTGACAAATTGTGTACTACAAGCAATATTAAGTTTACGCTTTACAGATATCATATTTACTAAAAGCATTTATAATTTATAGATTTCATATTTACAAGCAGCACTGAGATTATACTTTACAGATTTCATATTTACAAGCAATACTGATGTCCTACTCCAGAAAGTCTGTGACATATTTCCGTGAGCAGCTTGACCAGTAAAATGGTGATGTTTCTTTAGTCAGTCTGGCAGCCATCAATCGTGCCGGTTCTTTTCCTGGCATTCCACACTGGTTTCCTGCTCCATCATGATGCATGCCAAAACTACAGAGAAACCATAAACAAACAACTATTGTTTATATTCAAAGATTAACAATGAAAAATAATTACAATTTTTGGATACCAAATACATTCATCAAATGATGAATTACATAATTCAGAAAAAGTAACAAAGAGTGTGAATATATATACATATAAATGATTACACCTATGTACCTTGATTTGCTCAATTCTATCTATTTAACTGTCTATCTATTGTCCTTTTAAGTGAATGAGGGCACTTAGGTCAGAAATGATAGACTCTCTATGTCATGATCTTTGTGATCATGTGTCAGATCTTTCTATTTATCTATCTATTGACCTTTCCTTGTAAAGATCTTTTATCAAATCTTGCCATTTGTCTCTGTTCTGTGCAAGCAGCTCTATCTCATTGAGAGAGCCGATTCCTGCTGCTCTTGCCTCTCTCATCAATGTACTTCTCAGTGTCTCTCTGGGTCAGCCTCTTTTCCTCTTACCTGTCATTTCCCACTTGAGGGCTTGCTTTGTTATTCGGTTATTATCTCTCCTCATCACATGTCCAACATATGACCATCGTCTTTTCTTGATTACTGAAGATATTAGGGGTTGATTAGCGATTTCTCTAATTTTCTCATTTGTTTTGAATTCGTTCCATGCTATACCAAGTATTTTCCTTAGACATTTATTTTTTAATGCTTTCAACTTTGTTTCTATGTATCTTGTTGTTTTCCAGCTCTCACACGCATACGTAAGGGTTGATAGTACGTTTGATTTGAATAGTCTAAGTTTTGTGTTAGTGCTGATGAGTTTTGATTTCCACAACTTTTCATGGCTCCTGAAAGACATTGCTGCTTTAGCTATTCTGATTCTAATTTCTTTGCTTGTATCCCCTTCTCGATCAGTGTGACTTCCAAGACAGATAAAGTGATCGATCTTTTCCACTGGTTTGTTTTCCATGTATATTCTGTCATCTGTTGGAATTAAGCTTTTCATGACCTTAGTCTTTTCATGATTGATCTCAAGCCCAATTTTGCTGGCTATTGATGATAGTTCATTTGTGTTTTCCTGCATCGTTTTTATCTGACTGTTGATAAGGACTATGTCATCAGCAAAGTCGAGGTCCTCCAAATGGTCTCCTTGTATCCATTCGATGCCTTTATTACCAGTGCAGCATTTCTTCATTATGAAGTTCATAACAACTCCAAATAACAAGGATGACAAAATACATCCTTGTTTAACCCCAGTTTCTATTGGAAAACATTTGTCAATCCTTCCTCTGTACTAACTGCACATGTGTAGCCATCATACATGTCTTTGATAACATTTATGATTTTTTATGGTAAGCCATATTGCCTCAGATTTTTTCACAAAGAATCTCTATGAATGCTGTCAAATGCTTTTTTGAAGTCAGTGAAGTTAAGTACAAAATGTTTTTGCTTTTCAATATGTTCCTCCAATGTAAGTCATAGAGTAAAAATGTGGTTAAGGCAGCTTCTCCCTTTTTCTAAACCCAGCATGCTCTTCACGCATTACTGAATTTATTGAATCCTTTATTCTATTCATGATGATTTTTCAGAATAACTTTGAGGCAACTGACGAAAGTGTCACACCTCTCCAGTTGTTACAATCTCTGAGATTGCCCTTTTATGGAATCTTAACAATGATTGGGGAGCCGCGATAGTTCAATGGTTAGTGAACTGGACTACAAAGGACAAGGGGTAGAAGGGGTTCGATCCCAACCGACGGCTTCCGGGTTCACCCAGCCTTAAATGGGTACCAAATTTTTTCTGGGAAAGTAAATCAGCACGGGCGTAATAACGACCACATACCCCAAAAATCATGTTCTGAAGGTCTGTAAAATATAGGGTCACTAACACCATATTTCCCTATACGCCACTTGGCGTGACGGAGGTACTTTACTTTTAACTTACTAACAATGATTCCTTTTTTCCACTTATGAGGCACCTTCTCTGCTTTCCAAATGATGTTGAACATTTTCTGAAGGTGTATTAAATTATGGCTATCAATTGCCTTGAGAATCTCAGCTGTTAACTTATCCTCGCCAGCAGCCTTTTGTTGTCCATACGCTTTAAGGAGGTCTCAATTTTGCTCTAGGTCTATCTATCTTTCGTTCGCTCGAAGTATTGTCTATATCAGCAATGTCGTTTCCTGTATGAATTTTACTGTCTTTTGTAATTCTTGCAGTGACCCATATAGTTTTGTCTGTAGTGTTGTATCTATGGGCCAATGGATTTTCCTCAGTCTACTATATTCAGTGCAGTCTTGAAGTATGTGTTCAGCAGTCTGGGATGCCTATCCACATGTACAAGTAGTTGATGTGCCGATCTTGAATTTTGTATACATGTGACTATGGAGTCGATTGTGTCCTGTTCTTAGGCGTATAATGATAACTTGTTCATATCTATTCATATTATGAAAGGCATCCTGATTTGGGGCTTGTGGTCCTCTGATTGATTTGATTATCTGTTTCTTATGATGGTATGTAAGTGGTGTATCTAGTTGTGTGCCTGTTGAACCTTCCTTTGCCAACTGATCTGCTTTCTCATTTCCTGGTATTCCACAGTGAGACGGGATCCACTGCAGGGCAACCCTGTGGTGCTTGCAGAGTTCAGTCAATAAGGTCTGCAGATGTGGTAATTTGCTCTAGGTGAAATTATCTAAATTTATGTGTATATATACATATATATATACATATATATATATATATATATATATATATATATATATATATATATAT
Organism: Megaustenia siamemsis; assembly: GCA_032433765.1. NCBI lineage: Eukaryota > Metazoa > Mollusca > Gastropoda > Stylommatophora > Ariophantidae > Megaustenia > Megaustenia siamemsis. The sequence goes on from JAVIAB010000139.1 coordinate 49,067,272, forward strand.
ATATATATATATATACATATATATTATCAAGAACACAAGATAAGCAATGGAGAAAGAAACTAAAAAAGCAGAATGATTAAAGGAAAAGAGGAATATTTTATTAATGGAGTACAATCTGAAGTAAGAGTAACAAACAAAAGTTAAGTCTGATCCTAAATTTAAAACTACAAAAAATAAAATGGTTCCTGTTAAAAATTAAAAAAAAACATTAATATATTGATATAACAATTGTTAATAACAGTTGAGCCTATTTAATATTTAATCAACCCGCTTTTAACTGACAATTCTGAGCCAGTCTTTTACTATATTTTGGAAAGAAATGTTATTATTGCTTATTGTGCAGTCTAGAGTTACCCTTGGAACTCTTCTGTCTGTGAAAACATTTCTAACCAATTCTAAGTTCTTAGGCTTCAAATGGATTATGAAAAACAGTTACGGTTCTATAGACACAGCTTTTTATAAAAATTATTATGAATTCTTTATAATAACAACAATAATAACAACTCCTGTACACAAAATAGATATTACAAATCCTTTATAATAAATTATGACAAACCTCTACATATCCTTTATAATAAATTATGACAAACCTCTACATATCCTTTATAATAAATTATGACAAGAACTCTACAATCTTTTACAATAATAAAAATTATAAATCTTTTACAACAAATATGATAAATTTGGAATGATTTTGAAATTTATTTTGTTTAATATGTCAAATAAATAATAATAGGTCTTCCATCTCAAGAGATGAACGGATGTGTCATAGAAGATGACTCAAGATTAAACACAGCAAAGAGATGACTTTCCTTAACTCTTTCTGTGCCGCAATTAACTCTTGGGACTTCTGCCTTCTGACCAAATTTAAAACGCGGGATTTTATTTTAATTACCAAATAAAATGAGGTTGTTATTTAAAAATAAAAAAAGCTGGGGTAAGGTGTATGAAGACTATGTGTTGACCTGGCCGAGAACTCTTCGTTCTCAGTGGTTCGTTACAAAAGAACATATTTGCTGCTTCCAAATTCAACAAATAACCGATCATGATGCAAACATGAATATTTGTAAAATGTGAAGAGCAGAGTGCCAAATTTAATTATAAGAAGTACATTGAAATTAATATATATTCAAAAAGGTGGTTTAATGTTTTTTTGTGTGTTTAAACTGGGGATGTGAGTAGTGTTTTTGCGGTCTTTTGAGTTGCAGTTTCAACGATATCATATTAACCCTGGGAAACCAGAGAGCAACAAAAGAAGAGAACAGAAGCATCGCTTCTCTTACTTGTGTCCGATTTCGTGAGCAATGGTAAAGGCTGAGGCTAGTCCAATGTCTTGGTTTATGCTGCAGCTTCTCTCCTTTTCACACATTCCATCGACTGGGGCCAGGCCTAAAGAAACGTGATGTAGTCAGTGCAATGAGAAAATTAAAGTTCACGAAACTAACAAAACAGATAGATTTAAACAGGACAGACACGACATAAATATAACCATTAATTATATACGGTACCGTATGCACTGTACTGCACTGTACTGTTATGTTATGATTTTCGATTATCATAGCAGTATTATTTTATAGCAAAGCAAGCCCTCATATGGGAAACAACAGGTAAAAGAAAAAGAGGAAGACCCAGGGAGACACTGAGAAGAACATTGATGAGAGAGGCAAGAGCAGCAGGAATCGGCTCCCTCAATGAGATAGAACTGCTTGCACAGAACAGAGACAGATGGCGAGATTTGATAAAATATCTTTAAAAGAAAACTGCTAGAACAAAAATTCATATAGGAGAAGGTGTATCTTGGTCTACGCCCTATGGGCCGGTTACGGCTCGAAAGGTCAATAGATAGATAGATAGATTATTTTTGTATAAATATTTTTTTAAAATAGTATTTTTTGTTCTCCCGTTTTTTTCCGTTTACTTATTTGAATTATTTTTCCATTAATTTCTTTTTTAAGTTGTCATTAAAATATTTGTGGAGGCGAAGGCGCGCTTACCAGCACCAGAGCTGGAAGTTGTCAGCGACCCACAGCTGATGGCTTGCGCTAGGATCGGTGAACCAAAACCATCTAGACCGTGCTCCACCTCTCCATGGTGCCTCCAGTAACAGACTAACCTGTCTAGTTTGGCCAAGCGTGCAGGGATCGAAGAGGGAAGACAACCCGGTACTCAAAAATGTCGTGCTGAAGTCGGATGTGTTGGGCCGAAAAGCGTAAATATAACAGTTATACTGCAAACCACAACACAACTTAGACACGTCCACAACGTCCTTGTAAGGGCGGATGATGAAGAGGAATATTCTAGTCTACTACGATACTCCAGAATACTTTAGTCATCGGGCGAACGCAACCAACCAGCCAAAATATGTGTTAATGAATGTCTTTATTTTTTTATCTATGTCATGAATAAGATTTCAAGTGAATTTCATGTGTTTTTTTTCGCACAACAGAGGATTTACAAATTATTATTCATTTTTAGCTTATGCCTCTTAAGTATTTTCATTGTATGAGAACTTCTAATCACAATTTCGGCTTCTTTAATTGTGCCTTGTTCATTTGAAATAGCAATTTTTAAAGCGAGACAAATGTTTGGTTAGTCATTTTTTTTTTTTTTTGGTTAGTTTTGGTTCTCATCATAATATTTCATCTCCAAAAGACGAAATGTAAACAAGCTATTTAACATAATAAACATTATCTTAATAAACCGACGACTGACCACGAAATAAAGATATGGATTGATAAAACATTAGGAAACAGCAATAGGAAAGGTCAACAGAATAGAAAAAGACTACAAACTATATTTGCCTTCGACACTGAAAGGCAAACGAGGAAGGAAAGAAGAAAGAGAATAGATTACAGACATATTGTGCTTTAAAAAAAAAATCTATTCCCGTTTCATGAGCGGCTCTGAGCAATACTTTTGGCTATAGGGGTGTGTTTGTGCGACCACGTGAATATAGGCCTGAAACCTCGAACAAGAGAGGAAAGAAAGAATGCATGTAGACAACGACAATACATTCTGGATTACTGGAATGTTAGCACAGAAGGGTACAGTCGCGTCTTGTGGCGAAGAAGGAAATATGGTGCTCATGTCCCTCATCACCACATCTATGGGTGATTTGGTCAACATCACGTAAGGCCGGTCTAAGCTCGAATGTGTTGGACCGGAGGGCACAAATATCACATTTCCACTGTGTACCACAACTCGATGCATTTTCGCCTACTTAACGTCCTTTTAAGGGCGGATGCCGGAGAGAATTATTCATTCCTTTAGCAGCCGTCGGGTGAATGCCAGGAAGAGCAAAGAAAGAATGTCAATGATTGATAAATATTAATCTACTAACATATCTTTCCCATAAAAATCATTTAACTAGAAAGTTCACAAATGTTTGTGGTCTCAATCTGGAGTAACTAACTGTTTTAAAAATAAATGAAATCTTCGAAATTGAAGAGCTGAGAAAACAGCTAGGAAAAATTCCCGTCACTGAACACATAAAAAAAAAAACCCGCAAAAAAAACCCAGATAAAATGGTTGAGCCACAAGATAAGACAGAAATATGAACATTCAATACAGTGAGCCCTTAGAAAACGCTACGAAAACACCTTATTCAAGGGGCGATCGGGATTATGCTACTATCAGTGCCAGGAAAAATATTAGGCAGAATCATTCTGGAGAGACTAAAGGAGGCTATAGAGAAACACTTGAGAGATGAACAAGCAGGTTTTAGGAAGAGCAGATCATGTGCTGATCAAATAACTACTCTACGTATAATAGTTGAACAAAGTTAGAACTAAAATCCCCACTTTATATTGGATTCATAAATTACGAAAAGGCATTTGATAGTTTAGACAGAAGAATGCTTTGGAAGTTGCTGAGTCATTACGGAAATCCCCATAAAGTTTATTAACCTGATAAAAACAATGTATGAAGGAACAAAATGTAGTGTGGTGCATGAAGGACAGCTTACAGAAGCATTTGAAATAAGAACAGGAGTAAGGCAAGGATGCCTTCTGTCCCCATTTTTCTTTCTACTGGCCATAGATTGGATTATGAAAATAACTCAAAACAACAGAAATGGAATCCAGTGGTCACTGACCAAACAACTTGGTGATTTAGACTTTGCTGATGACATAGCTCTCCTATCACACAGCCATCAACAGATGCAGGATAAAATGAGTATATTAGATGAGAGATCATGAGTATATTAGATGATAGATCACAACAGCTAGGACTAAAGATTATAGAGATAAGACCAACATTATGAGAATTAATGCAGTTGGCAATAACCAAATAAAACTAGGAGAAATACCTCTACTATACGTATAATCTTACATATATCTGGACAGTAATATAGATAAAGAGGGAGGAACAGAAAATGATACCAAAATAAGGATATCAAAAGCAAGAGGAGCTTTCATTGCACTGGAAAACATATGGAAATCCAAAGAAATTAGGTTAAATACAAAAATAAAATTTTTCAACTCAAATGTTAAGTTGGTCCTATTATATGGCTGTGAAACATGGAGAATAACAAAATTGACAATCACGAAGGTACAGACTTTCATTAATGGATGCTTGCGCAGAATAAAGGGATGGAAATGGCAGGACAAAGTCACTAACATAGAATTATGGAAATGTACCGGTCAAATACCAATGGATAAAGAGATACAGCGAAGAGGATGGCGATGGATAGGACACACACTACGGAAGCCAACTGAGAGTTTTACACAACAGACCCTTTTTTGGAATCCCCAGGGGAAAAGACAAAGAGAAAGACCAAGGAATTCTTGGAGAAGACAGATCGAAACAGAGATGAAGATGATGGGGAAGACATGGAATGATATTAAAAGAATTGCAAAAAACAGAACGACATGGAAAGTGTTTGTTGAAGACCTATGCTCCACTGGGAGCTAAAAGGTAGAAGAAGAAGAAGAAGGGACGATCACGAAAAAGATGGGTCAAAAGACCGCAAACTATAGCTCTCTTGACTTTAAATGGTAGAAGAAGTAGAAGATAGGTCGAAGAGTGAAGAAATCTGGTAGCATCCAAAGTTGACAATAAAATAAAAATGAGCCTTATTTATTTCATGTAGGGACTTGTATCCTATTTTGATTTTTATTTTGTGGGAAAAGAGAAGGGAGGAGGAGGTAATGGAAGCAAAAAACGGAAGGGGGAATCTAACCTGTATACTGCGACTACACATCCGTCTTTTTCATCATCAACGATCGTGCGCTCATTCAAATGTGCATCCATATCTTGTCTTCGTTACACCAAGCTCGCACTTTACAGTATTATGTTCGCTCTTCAGTTTACGCTTATTTGGACAGACTGAAATTCAATAACCATTAATCTAGACGCATGTACTTTCCAGAACTTTGCTTCAATTCGAGCTCGTCTGAAGCAATCTCTTCCCCCCCCCCCTTTCTCTCTCTCTCCTTCTCTCTCTCTCTCTCTCTCTCTCTCTCTCTCTCTCTCTCTCTAGACAGACCTTCCACTTCCTCTGTTAACAAGTTCAAAGGTTCTTTGATGTCTTGAAACCACCTTATTCTTGTTTTGCCCCTGACTAAGTTTTATGGAACTAAACCTTTTATTATTATTCTTTCCAGACCACCATGTCTTCTAATGTGACCGAAATATTTCATTTTTCTGTGTAAGATATTGGTTATAAACTACTGTTTCCAGAGCCACTAAGCGGAAACGGAGATGGCTCTATTTCGTGGACAATAACCAGGTGTCCTCAAAGTAGTGCCCTCTACGTTTTCAGTTCATTAGCAGTCAATAGTTGTTATCAGCTAAAGAGCTTAATTTTCCGAGTCAATAGATTACTTCAATGTTTTTATTTTATTGTTATTACTTAGTCCCCATATTGTGGCTCTTTTACACGCCTACCTGGCAACACTCTCGTTATGTCTGATTTAATAACCGAAATATTTAGTATAAGATCAGTATCCAGCTTCTGTCTTGAGTTACTGTCAGTTAATAATACACTCCTTAGAATTTTGAAAACAATATAGGTCTATACTTATACATGTAATTACATGAATAAGAATAATAAAAATAATAATAATAATGGACAAGTGATTTTTGTTCGTGTTCTTAACTTTTATTTAAAGGAAAGTTACCGCACGTTCTCATTTCCCCGGACATGACCTCAATTTCAAAGGTTAAATTACCGTTCTAGAGGAATTTTTTTAATCAACCCGGATGTCCGGAAATTGTACCTGCGGATTTTATTTATTTATTTTTGTCTTCTTGAAATCTTCTCATCAAACAGAAATTTGAATTATCCATCAAATGTATACATTGATGGCAAAGATCTACGAATCATAAAATCAACATATACTGGGAACAAACAACAGCCATAAGAAGTACCAACTAAACAGGACAGTTCCAATATATAAAACAAGGAGTCAGACGAGTCTGTGTTTTGTTGCCGGATTTGATTTCACTTTACTGCGAAAATATGAGATCAATAGTAGACAAAAAAAGAATTGAAGTCAACGGTCACAACATAAATAATTTACGATATGCGGATGACACAGTCTTAATAGCTGAGACAGAGAATGAACTACAAGAAATGATAGGCGTAATAGTAAAAGAAAGCAACAAGAAAGGTCTCAGACTAAATAGTAAGAAAACAGAAGTAATGGTCATATCGAACAAAAAAAACATCATAATCATGCAGCATAAAAATAAACAGGGCAAATCTGAAACAAGTGCAATGCGTCAAATACTTGGGTACAATAATAACATTAGATGGAAGACCCACAACAGAAATAAAAAGTAGAATAGCTCAGGCCAAAATAGCATTTCAGAAAATGAAAAATGTCTCTATGCAACAGCACTATGTCAAGAGAAGTGAGAAAGAGAGTTCACTGGTGCTATATAGAGCCAATTTTGACCTATGAAGCGAATCATTGACAGCAAACAAGCAAATGAAAAGACGATTAAAGGCCACACAGATGGGATTTCTCAGAAGAATGTTGAAAGTTCCCTGGACAGCTAAAAAGACCAACAAGGAAATTATCAAAGAGGCCAACACGAAAAGGAAGCTCCTAATAAACATCAGAAAGAAACAGTCAACATTTTTTGGAAACATTCAGAACTGTAGCATTTCATTCGTACTTGAAAAAAAAAAATATATATATATATATATATAAACATGAGCAAATATATATATATATATATATATATATATATATATATATATATATATATATATATTTTACAGAAAATCAGGGCAACGGCGAAACATTCACAGGCTACTAAACTGAAGCAAATACCCTCCGCCGGAAAGTGAATGAACGAGATTTGATAACGTTGGTGAAGTTTATTGTTGTATAGTAGGCATTCAACAAAAAGAAGTAATTTGTTTGTTTACAGAGCATTTCTTGCAAATGCTGAAATAACCATATTATCATCGTCCAACCACGGTCGCCGACTTGTACAACTATTGTTGGCTGTGGTTCAACACATTCCCTCACTATTTCAATGCGATTTTTGTCTGCACTTGACAAACGTGTAGACATCGTAAAGAGAAAAAAAATCTACCCTTGGGTAGCATATCTTGCACACACTTTTCAAAGCTTCAGCTCGTCATAAAACATGAATAATGTGAAGGGTTAATCCACAGTTAACTATATATAGAGCCAGACATACAGACAGACAGACAGACAGACACACAGACAGACAGACAGACAGGCAGGCAGGCAAGGCAGGCAGACAGACAGAGACAAACGGCCGGACAGGCAAGGCAAGGCAAGACAGACAGAGACAAGCGGCCGGACAGGCAGACAGGGAAGGCAAGACAGACAGATAGGCAGACAGACAGACAGTTAGTTGTGGCTAATTCAACACTGTTCATTAGTAATGCCATTGTTCCCGTATCATACTCTCGTAGGTTGCAATGTAGTTGACCGTGACTGATGGATCTGGCCAGGATAATTCTCCACACTAGTGACGCCATTCTTGAATTTCTCAATCCATTCTACACTTGTGCATGATTCTAAACCCTTGCTACTATACTAAATTACCGACCGATAATGAACCTCTATAGGTTTTACGCCTTCTTACTCTTCTTTCCTTCCTCATTTGCCTTTCAACGCCGAGGGGAGACATAAAATGTGATCGTTTGCTCTTCTGTTCGTCTCTGCTGCTTTTATGTTTCCTTGTGCTTCTAATATTCCGTTAATTCATCTTTTTCGTGCTCGACCCTTGGGTCTGGTGCTCTCGGAACGTTTATTGAAGGCTAGTTGTGCTGTGTTTTGATCACACTGCATTGTCACGTTGCCTAAACACCATTTTATCTGTTGTTTCTTTATATAATCTATGGCGAGGACTGTTCCTAGTTTTTTATTCTGAGTTCTTCATTTCTGAAGTTGTCTCTAGGCTATTTCCTGTCATTTGTCTAACATCACCTTAGAGGTTATTTTTCTTATTGTTCTTGCATCTAGGGTCCAGGACTGGCATTGGTAGCACAATGTTGGGATGAAGATTGTATGCGCATTCACTAAACGAAAATATTACATTTCGCTGCTTTTGCTTAATGTACTGATGCAAGGGCGGCTTCATCTTTTCGAATTGATCCCTAGATTCATATTCCTGTCGCATGCGTGTCAATGCCATCTATTCATAGTTCAAGGTTACCAAGGCCGCATACCAGACACACAACGATAGCTGCCGTGCATGCGATATTTAATATAACAATTCGTTTCCAACTCAACGACTCAACGTTTTCACGTATTTCTAAATTAATGTTCAGATTGCATGAGTTTGAGGATAGCATAAAGATTCTTTCGCAGGTATAACGTTTTCTAAACGTAAAGAGACCTGTTTGGATTTCAAGAGTTGATTAATTTCAGCTGAAGCAGTGGTTCCCAAATTTGAAACAAGGGCTCCATTTTCTCTGTTCATCATGCAATCATATAGTGACTTAATGTAGCAACAACAAAAAAAAACAACAACAAAACAAAAACCCCCACAGTATATTTATATTTACCAATGATATTTTCTAAATGATTTTTTGGGGGCCTCGGTAGCCTAGTCCGACGTTCGGACGACCCGTGTTCGATTCTCGCTGGGAGCAGTGTGAGTTGTGCTCGTGGTTGGAAAAAAAAATACCCCGACGGTCGACCCAGCCATTGGCAGAAATGGATACCAGGGTATTACCCTGGGAAGGTGAGGAATGTCGCTTCGCATCTGAGTTTCGATGCTTGAGGCAACACTATACAGAAATATCCGAACATTTCTGGATAGGTGGCCGAGCACATATGGATGAAAACTCGCGTGCTAAGACGCCGGTTCAAGTCTCGTACTTTACCATTACATTTTCACAGTCCTCACAAATAATGAATCATTTCACCTCTTCGGAAAATGCATGTCTGCCATAACAATGTATTGTTCAACCGAAGTTAAGGACGTTGATTTAGCTCGCAAAATGTAGCAAACAGGAATAATTAAGTTGAGTATAAAAAAGCTTGAGCATATTCACTTCGTGTTCATATTCACTTTAGCGTCTTGGCAGACTGTTGGTAGCAAGCAATCATGTTATGTCAGTAGTTTGGTAAAAATATTAGTGTTTTATTATGGATGCTGCTTTGCTGAACAGCTTCTCTCGTTCTACCATTATTGGATAAGCAAATCCATCCGCAGAATGAATCAGATCTATTCGTGGTGCCTAGTCTCCTCTTCTTTCTCCCGCGCCTTTTGTCTTCTGAATTTAATATCAGCACCGCCTCGAAAGATGCTGTGCCATTTTTTAATTTTTGTTCTTCACGTTTTACGATCCGCAGGCAGATTTTCCCAATTTCTTTCACTGACAGAAAATTCCCCCAAGGAAGACCTGCATACATCTTTATATCTCAGTACTTGTCTGCCCTTTGGTCTCTTCCCGTCTCTAAGTTCACCTTACAATATTTGTTTGGGAATACGATTGTTTTCCATTTTTCTTACATGACCCAGCTACCTTAGTCTACGACTCCTAAGTGTTGACATGATGGATGGGCGTTTGGCTATCTGTAAGACATTAGACTTTGTTACTTTGTCCTTCATTTGATGTTCATAATCTTTCTAAGACAACACACATGAAAGCTGTTTAATTTTTTCTTCTGTCCTCCATTGGCAGTCCAAGTTTTTGTACTTAGCTCAAAACTTTGGTAAATTTGAACCTTAGACCTGAGTGTTATTTTAGTGTTGCCCATGCTCAATCTTTAAGTTTACCAAATATTGAAGCTGCCTTTCCGATTCGGGAATTTATTTCTTCTTCAATGGAGACCTGTAGTTGTGACCAAAGAACCGAGATAGATGAATTTTGTCATTGATTCAAGGGGTGTGTTATTTTATGATATTGCTGCGGGACTTTGGCGAAGCACCACATTTTTATGTATACTTATTGACAAGGTGAATAAATCACATGATCTAGCTAGATTGTCAGTCTGCAAGGACGGATTCATCGTGAGCAACCAGTGCTGCATCATCAGCGAATAGAAGTTCCTTGGTTAGGGTCTCAGTTGTTTTAAATTTTGACCTCAGACGTACAAGATTGAATAAAGAGCCGACAGATCTTGTACGGATGTAGATGTCTCCAGAGACGGTTTCAAACACATTGTGTAGAAGGGCAGCGAAAAATACTCCGAATAGAGTAAGGGCAAGGACACATCCTTGTTTGACTCCACAGTTCCACTTCAATGGCCTGGAAAGATCTACTGTTGAACTAGATGGTGGTGGACATATTGTTGTGAAATGACTTGATTATCTTGAGTAATGTAGAAGGGCAGACAACTTTTCCAGCACCCTGTATAGACCTGTTCTGCACACGGAGTCAAAGGCCTATGTGGGATCAACGAAGGCTATAAATAGATCATCTCTGTTCCTTGCATTTTTCCTGCAGTTGGCGGAGAGTAAAAATCACATCGGTGGTTGACCGCCCAGCTCTAAACCTGCACTGGGTCCCAGGAAGGATACGTTCTGCAAAATTGATGTAGGCGCTTTAAAACAATTCCTGCGAATGCCTTTCCAGTCATACTCAGGAGGGATATACCTCAATAGTTGTTTCAATAGCCATCGTCCTCTTTTTTTTGTGTATAACGTTCGTATATTTTATTTGACCATAATATATATTTAGTAGGATAGTGTTAATTCTTTCGCCATTTACAATCTTTTATATATGTGTGTGTGTGTGTATGCGTGCGTGTGTGTGTGTGTATGTGTATGTATGTATACATATGTAAATATATAATGCATACATATATATGTAAAGATAAATGCCTAAATAGTTAACAGTATCCTATAGTAGTAACACGATAATGTACTGAAAGTGTTAAACCGCTGTGGATGGTGTCATTGTATGCTTTCTAACCACTGAGTTGGGACGCGACAATATCCTAGCGCGAGGCCTTTGCCAAAATTTGCTCTGAGGTCTGCGGCAAACACTTTGAGAACCAGTGAGCTACAGGAAAAGTGCGTGCTATTTCTCCCTTTCTCCGCGTGAAAATTGTAAACTTTATTAATGTGTAGCTCGAGGCTGTAAGGAAAATGAAACTTGAAAAGAGGACCCGACGCATACAGAATCCTCTCACACATACAGACGTAAACACAAACACCAAAACAATAAATAATAAAGGTCAAGTCTACTCACCTAACGTTCCACACGGGTCATTCTTATACGTACAAATGTCATACCTGGGGGGAAAACGATTGCAGCACGTGTCAGGAAGGCATACACAAGAAAAGAAGAGGACTCAAGGGATAGACAGAAGAGTAGATATATTGCTTATTACTTGATATGTATGTTCATTTATTTTATTTTTTATGTTTTATTATTTGTGTGTGTTATTTTTGTGTGTGCAGGTGTTTGTATGTATGAGTTGTGTGCGATTCAATGGATAAGAGTATATGAATCCTTGTTATGTTAGAGGATTCAATCGATATGTGATAAGTTCTTTATGTTGATGAGTAGATGTGACAAGTACTTATGTTGATGAGTAGATGTGATAAGTACCTATGTTGATGAGTAGATGTGATAAGTTCTTTATGTTGATGAGTGAATGTGATAAGTTCTTATGTTGATGAGTGGATGTGATAAGTTCTTATGTTGATGAGTGTATGTGATATGTTCTTTGTGTTAATGAGTGAGTGTGATATGTTCTTATGTTGATGAGTGGGTGTGGTAAGTTCTTTATGTTGATGAGTGGATGTGATAAGTTCTTATGTTGATGAGTGGGTGTGATAAGTTCTTATGTTGATGAGTGGGTGTTGTAAGTTCTTTATGTTGATGAGTGGGTGTGGTAAGTTCTTTATGTTGATGAGTGGGTGTGGTAAGTTCTTTATGTTGATGAGTGGGTGTGGTAAGTTCTTTATGTTGATGAGTGGATGTGATAAGTTTTTCTGTAGACGAGAGAGTGTTATAAGTACTTAGGTTGATAAGCCGGCATGATAAGTTATTATGCTGATAAGTTGGTGCGATATGATTTTATGTTGATGAGTGTGTGTGATAAGTTGTTATGCTGAATAGTGGGTAAGATATGTTCGTATGTTAATGAGTTGGTGTTTTATTTGGCGTGCACTTCGATGACGTGCTTGTGTAAGAGAGTGAGAGAGAGAGAGAGAGAAATAGAGAGAGAGAGAAAGAGATAGAAAGAGGAAATGCAATACTTCATAGTTTGTTTTTTTTCTGGATAAGGAAAGTGATGAATATAGAGCGTTGAGTTGATAGAGAAGTGTGTGATTGAATGTGAGTATGTGTGTTTTGTTTATGCGCGTGTTTACGAGAGAGAACTAGAGAGAGAGAGAGAGAGAGAGAGAGAGAGAGAGAGAGAGAGTGAGAAAGTAGGTTTAACAGTGCACTGAGTATGTATTTTGAGATCAAAAGTCATCTCCTCCCTGAAATGTTTAAACGAACCATTTACTCTGGAGTCAAAGAAAGCAATTTAATAAAACTTGCTAAATGTGTTGGAAGGAGGTAATTATTCTTATCTCTCTCTCTCTCTCTTCGCCACACCTCCACTCTATTTTATTGTATTCTTTCCTCCCTCCAACTCAATCTGTTATTAAATCTTCATCCCAACGTTGTACTACCAATGCCAGACCTGGACCCTAGATGCAAGAACAATAAGAAAAATAACCTCTACAGAGATGAAATGTGTTAGACGAATGGCAGGAAACAGTCCGAGAGATAAGGTCAGAAATGAAGAACTGAGAAAAAAGCTAGTAATAGCCCCCGCCATAGAATATATAAGGAAACAACAGATAAAATAGTTTGGTCACGTGACAAGGCAGAAAGAATAAAACACACACAACGAGCCTTCAACAAACGTTGTGAAAACACCAGACCCAAGGGCCGACCACGAAAAAGATGAGTCGATGGAATATTAGAGGCACTAGGAAACATAACAGCAGCAGAGGCGAACAGAAGAGCAAAAGACCGCAAATTATAACTCCCTTCGACGCTGAAAGGCAGATGAGGAAGGAAAGAAAAAGAAAGAAGATATTTTCACAAGTGTTGAGAAAATCCTCAAGATGCAGAAACGGATCAGTTAAAATGTTTATCATGATCCAACATATTAACAAATTTCTTTAACATTAATGGCTTAAAACTCGTAGTGCACAATATAAGTAATTATTTAGCAAAATCAACATTTAATCAGTAAGAATATCTGGTGATTGAGGTCAAATGGCTTCTGTGAGTATTTATAGAAGTGGGGCTGACAGAAGAATATTTTTTTTCTGTTCGCCAGCTTTGACCCCTGACGAAGTCCCTAGAGACTAGGGACTGCATTTTTCGTGTTAATCCATTTTTCCCTGGCAGCCGTGTGCACATGGGTCCCTCGCTGCACAGGCAGATAACTCCGTATTCGGAGGTACTCATTTTTTTCCGTCGATGAGTAATTGACGTTTCAAGCCGGGCCTCGCTGCTGAGACCAGGGGTGGTTGCCGCAGAGAGAAATCATAAATAAAAATCCCAACTGGTGCAGCCAGGATTTAAACCCACAACCTCTCTGTCTCGAGGCTGGTGTCTAGCCACGAGACCAACCGGTCCCCCTACAAAAGAATATGGGAAGCCTGGCAAAAAATCGCTAAAGTGAAAATTTAAAATGCTAATGAAGAATACTCATACTACAGGACAAATGAAATAACTCGTCAAATTTTGCAAAAATGTAACATTCCAGAAAATTGGCTAATTAAAAAAAAATAAGAAAAGATCAAAAAAGATAATAATATATTCCGGCCAAGTAAAATGACATAACGGCATAGATAAGATAATTATGGCGGGGGGAGGGGGGATAGTCCCAGGTAAACAAGGGAGAGGAACACTTACAAGATGGTGGATGTAAGATATCACTGACAAGTGTTGGCTACTTCAGAAGATGGAAATCTCAAGCTGAACAGTGAGAACTTCAGAAAACGGTTGTAATGAGAGCCAACAGGCACAAACTAAATGATAACAAATTTAAAAATAAAGAGGAAGAGAAGTAACATGAGCGTGCCACACATACAACGGTTGAACTGAGTTTTTTCATCTGCTACTCAATTTCCATTAGTTGTACATATAGACACCAAATGTTGTGTATATAGGCACCAAATGTTGTGCATATAGTCACCAAATGTTGTGTATATAGGCACCAAATGGTGTGTATATAGGCACCAAATGTTGTGCGTATACGCACCAAATGTTGTGTAGATAGACAAAACCTTTTTTTCTTTTAAATTTCTTTCACTGATACACTTTCTGACAGCCCCATCTAGATTACTTACAGGATGAATGAATGTATCTGCTTCGATTACACTTTGGTACGCAGTCAATTTTTTATACTAGACTTCTTATTGATGAAATAGAAGAAACTATCTTTGCTACATTTTCCTATAACTGTGGTCTTCCTGGGGTGGGAGGGGGAGATAAATTTTAAGACCTGGAAAATGTAGACCGCTTGTCCAGTGCAATCGCCTCAAGGTATTCGGGTCTGAGATTTCATTTCTCTCTCTCTCTCTCTCTCTCTCTCTCTCTCTCTCTCTCTCTGCGATCAAGACTCAGTCAGAGTAGGATCCCAGACTCTCACATGAAGTCAGCTGTCAGGTTAAGTGTGTTGATCGCCTCCACAGACAGAACGTCACATTTAGAGTCCGCCAGATCCACTCTGACTGAACACCCGTTAATACGTTGCACTGTGTTCTGCGCCAGTGGCCCAGTGCATCCGATTTCAGCCAGCATTTGACCTCCAATAGAAACACACATTTCTTTTATTCAACCAGGATTCGAACCCGCGTTATCCTGGTTTAGAGTCTGACAATTTGATTATTCGGCCACTCCACGAAGATGATGAGAAGTTGTAACTATAATGTATTGTAAGTGATGACAATTTTGCCGACGATAACGACATTACCTTGTGATGAGAACCGCATTGTCGTGGCTCGCTGTGAGGTCAGTGTTGTTGTCGATGAGTTGGTGCTGCCATCTGCAGAAACTGTCCAGGGACTTGTCTGCGTGATGGTTTATTTGAGGTAGATTGTCTCCCTGAAAGAAATTCATTGAGATCACACTACACATTGTTCACTTGATGGCTCGCACATTCTTCATAGTTATAAATTCCACATTTAGTTTGTTTGTGGAGCTTAATAAGGCAAACTCTAGCACTAGCTATCAAACACACTCTTCACTTTGTTTGTGAAGCTTACCATCAAACACACTCTTCACTTTGTTTGTGGGGCTAAACATCAAACACACTCTTCACTTTGTTTGTAGAGCTAAACATCAAACACCATCTTCACTTTGTTTGTGGAGCTAAACATCAAACACACTCTTCACTTTGTTTGTGGAGTTAAACATCAAACCCACTCTTCACTTTGTTTGTGGAGCTAACCATGAAATACCCTCTTCACTTTGTTTGTGGAGCTAAACATCAAACACACTCTTCACTTTGTTTGTGGCGCTAACCATGAAATACCTTCTTCACTTTGTTTGTGGAGCTAAACATCAAACACACTCTTCACTTTGTGGAGCTAAACATCAAACACACTCTTCACTTTGTTTGTGGAGCTAACCGTCAAACACGCTCTTCACTTTGTTTGTGGAGCTAACCGTCAAACACGCTCTTCACATTGTTTGTGGAGCTAACCATCAAACACACTCTTCATTTTGTTTGTGGAGCTAACCATCAAACACACTCTTCACTTTGTCCAGCTAACCATCGAACACACTCGTTTGATTTTTGTTTGTAGAGCTAGAACTCAACTCTAGCCATCAAACACACTCTTCACTTTGTTTGTGGAAGTAGAGCTAACCTCAGTAGTAGTAGGTGTGGCTGTTTACCCATACTAAAAGTGCACGGACATGCACCGAAAGACAACAGATTTGGCACCGAAACCGCACGAAACTTGCACCAAACCCGTGCAAAAGTCCGATAATCGGCTTATTATCTCGGTGGTCGTGATCGGTAATCGGCTTATCTCGGTGGTGTGCGTTGGTGCGTGACGATCTCGGTGGTCGTGGTGTGTGCGTTGGTGCGTGACGGCTTATGATCGGCTTATCGCGTCGCTAGCTCGCCGGTTATCGGACAGCGGTTCTCTCGGGCGACAGCGGTTCTAAAACTTGTGGGGATGGCGGTATCTCGCGGGTCGGATGGCGGGTCGTCGCGTGGCGTGCGGGTGGGGAAAGGGGGGGTGCCTTTATTGGTCGAGTGTTATCATCATGTGTGGGTATTAGGCAACAGGAGGCAACATGTAAAAAACGCTGACAAGCAATTTATTAGTATCGTTAGCATCATGTACCAGGTGTGATTATAGCGATTTTTTTTCTCTCTAATGCATATCCAAGCTAACTCAAGTCAAATAAAAATCATGTGCCACCCTCATCATCATCATGTGCCACCCTCAACATCATCATGTGATGTTGCAGGGTTTCTTCATGCTTCTTTCTGACCTTACTACTTGTACTTTCATTTGACACACATATATAACTCATCAATATTTTTAATACAAGTATAAACAAGGTCTTTATTGGTGTTACTTGACATAGCCTATCGGCGATGATGAATTGTCAAATAACGTTTGTGTGTGGCCGTTTCGTATTCATAAAGTTCTATCTGTGGTTATCTATCTATCTTGTTGACCGTATACTCCGTATAGTATTCTTAAGTACATCTGCCTGTCTCTTTCTGATAGTGCTGAGGAACTAGTATCTGAATGTGCTCAGTCTGGCCGAGTGTGGCCGAATTGTCTCGAGTCTGGCTGAGTGTAGCTGAGTCTCCCGAGTGTAGCTAAATGTCTCTCTAGCTACTGCTCCTCGCCCCAAAAGCATTCTGGGCCTCTCCTCTCCTAATCTCCCCAGTTCCCAGGGTCTCGGGGTTTAAGTCCCAGGTGACCACACCCCCCCCCCGACCACTGATACCGCCTAACCTACGTCTCCTGACCGTCACTATCTCTCTAGCTCCGCCTTTTTTAATTATCTCTAAAGTCTTATTACTTTAGGAGTCCTGTCGAACCTGTCCATCTTCCTAGGTCCATCCCCTAACAACTAAAACTCGAGGCGATTTCCAATTCAGAGACTCAAAGAGTAATCACTGCTGAACGTAAAGATAACCTGGTCTTTTGATACGCGGGGCAGTTTAGTTGTCCGCTTTCATCTCAGGTCTTCACTGGACTTCAAGGCGTCTGCCGATATAAGAGTTTCCTAGGAACCAGCGGCCGTGTCGTTGCGTTACGCAACTTTGTCGACCAGAGCAAACATCTGTCTGGCTTTAGGCTGACCACCTGTACGCATTTCACTGGTAATCTTCAAGTTGATTACGACTCAGCGACTGAGTTGGGTAGACTTAACGTCTCCTTGCTAATCCTCTGAAGATTGTCTTTGCTACGCCGCCTAAAACTATCCTACTTCACATCGTCATCGCCTCATTCTTTATTCTTCTGTCTATCGTCATATTCTTCTATTCTTCCATTATCGCCCATGACTGAGTCACACTATAACAGTGCCACCCTCATCATCATCATGTGCCACCCTCAACATCATCATGTGCCACCCTCAATACCATCCCTTCATATCCTATCATCATCTTGTGCCACCCTCAACATCATCATGTGCCACCCTCAATACCATCCCTTCATATCCTATCATCATCTTGTGCCACCCTCAACATCATCATCATGTGCCACCCTCAACACCATCATCATCATCCCTTCATATCCTATCATCATCTTGTGCCACCCTCAACATCATCATCATGTGCCACCCTCAACACCATCATCATCCCTTCATATCCCATCATCATCTTGTGCCACCCTCAACACTATCATCATCATCTTGTGCCACCCTCAACATCATCATCATGTGCCACCCTCAACCCTATCATCATCATGTGCCACCCACAACATCAACCTTCATATCCTATCATCATCTTGTGCCACCCTCATCATCCCTTAATGTTCTATCATCAAGCCACACAAAGTATCAATCATCTCTCTCTCTCTCTCACACACATTCATGGTAAACCAAAACAAAATTCGTTCTATATTTCACAATTTTATTAATACAACAAATATACGACACACATATATATTACTGTCTGGTTGTTGATAATTTTAAGCGTCTGAGTTTCCTCCCTCCTGTTTTGGTGGTACTGTCTGTTTGTGTTAAATGTCTATCAAACACGGGTGCATAGGAAGTTTCGTTAGCCTTCAAAACACAACCGCCCTCCATTTTGACAAAACCTTGATCAAAGCTGGAATAGGTAATTGGTGACTCTGCTGAAACACCCGCGGCATTCATATTGCGTGCCGGATCTGTCGTCTGATTAACAAGAGCGAGGTTCCCTTGATTAACAAAGGGGGGCGTGTAGTCGATGAGATTCGTGTTAACAAGAGATGGTATGTAGTTTTGATGGTTAACGACAGGCGGCGTGTAGTTGATCTGATTAACGAGAGGTGGCGTGTAGTTGATCTGGTTAACGAGAGGTGGCGTGTAGCTGATCTAGTTAACAACAGGCGGCGTGTAGTTGAGGTTAGCATAAGCGGTTAAAATTTCCTCTCGCATCTCGACTAACGTGTTAAATTCCTCTCTCGATAGTATTGTCACAGTTCTGGTAGGAAACTTAAAAAAACTATCACCGCTATATGTCCTTATATTTATCAATGGTCTGTTATGAAAAACACAAACCGAGACTGCCTTAACGCCATCTTTAGACAATGGAACTACAGTCTCATTTCCACGTGACATAAATATGCGCTGATCACTGAGATCAAACGAAATTGGCGTATTCAAGCTACACGACTCCATATTCAAAGAAAAACAAACACAAACCACCTGGCAACAGACGTTGGTTATGTGTGTGCGTGTACACTGCTCGACTGGGGGGTTTTTATACCCGTTACGTTTATCGGGTCGAGGACCGTCTATTTATAGCAGCTAACGCAAAACGCTATCATGCGTGGTAATCAGTCGTGTTGCGACATGTTCAGTGACCTCTGGAACTGACCCAATAGGGTGATGTGTGGAGAAATATGATGCGTGTAACAATTCGGTCTCAGGTAATGCGGCTTGAGACTAGGAAACTCCTCCTCCCCCCTGTAGTGTTTATATATGTTGTGGCTTATAAAAATAGGTGTTAGTTGAAGAGGGGGAAACCTCGCGCGCTGATCTAAAATCACTCGTTGTTATTTTCGTCGGGGGCGCAATCACTAAAGTTACTAGCACTTGTGAGGATGGATCCCCGATGGAATCATCCCTTCACAGCTCTGATAGCCGGTCCTACCGGGTGTGGGAAATCGGTATTTGTGCAAAAGTTTATACAGAACCTTCACGAGCTAGCTGTCCCCGTACCGGAGGAAGTTATATGGTGTTATGGGGAATGGCAATCGATATACGAGACAATGGTGTCAGTGAGATTTATCGAGGGTCTACCAGACGTCGATAAATTGGAAGGTGGTAAGAAGAGAAGACTGATCGTCATCGATGACTTGATGTCTGAGACGGACGAGCGGGTAAAAAAATTATTCACCAAAGGTAGTCATCACAGAGATATTAGTGTGATGTACATTGTTCAAAATCTATTCGGAAAAAATAAAGAACATCGAACCATAAGTTTCAATACGCACTATTTAGTCCTTTTCAAGAACCCGAGAGACAGGAGTCAAATTATGAATCTGGGTAAACAAATGTACCCAGGTCTGGTGGGGTACCTCCAAGATAGTTTTAAGAACGCGACAGCGACTCCCCACGGTTATTTGCTGGTCGATCTTCGTCAGGATACACCTGATAATCTTAGGTTGAGAACAAAAATATTCCCGGGGGAGAGACAAATCGTCTACGTGCCAAAGTAGAGAATCATGTGTGATGAAGCACTTAGACGGCACGGTGAAATGTTGAAATGTATGCGCGCCGCCTCGCCGAGCGGTTTAAGAGCCATATTAAAAACAGCCTCTCCCAAACTCATTAACTTTTTGTGCGAGTGTTGTCATAACATATTAAAAGGTAATGTTAGACTCACTCAGCGACAGAAGTGCGAGCTACGTCGACACAAAAACAAGTTGAGACTTCTCACTAAAAAGAAACCGAATCTTAAGCGGCGGAGAGAGATTCTACAAACCGGTGGGTTCATAGGTGCTTTGCTCCGTCCTATATTAAGTATTCTCGGTGGAGTACTAGGTGCGTAACAATGGCCAAAAAAAGGATTTTGATGGATCCTCGATTGCTCGAGGGTCTTAAACAGACTACTAGCACGTCGTATAGCCCACCCGAGGCGATCGGTGACAACTTGAGAGATTTAGATGATGAAATGCAACGTATCCTATTCCGCGATGATTTAGCACCCGCCGATAAGGTCAGAGTGTACCAACGTGCCCTGCATCAATATTTAACTAGATTGGAGCAGTATAAACGACGCTCATTGGGCTCGGTCGATCTCATTCAACACAACAAGTCAACAGAAAAAACACCTTCCCCACCACCACCACCATCAATCGAGGTATCACCAGAGCAGACCAAGACACCACCACCACCAGCGGAAACCCCAATGGTAGGTAATGAAACCACTCCGCCCGTAACCACGTATAAACTGAGACCTAAAAAAAGAAAGAGCGAAATCCCAACACCAAAATGGGAACGGTGGAGAAAATATTGAGACGTCGTTACTTTGACCCTAGTCGACCAGGGGCGTATAGTGGTGCAACGGCCCTGCAACGTAATACCAAACTGGGACTCGCAAAGATCAAACAATGGCTGAGTCATCAGGATACCTATACCCTTCATAAACCAATTCGTCGCAGATTTGAAAGGCGTCCCATTATAACGAGTGGCCCCCAACAGCAATATCAGGCAGACCTAATCGATTTGAGACATTTGAAAAAACACAACGACGGATATTTCTATTTGGTTTCTTGCGTGGACGTTTTCAGTAAAATCGCGTGGTCTGTACCGATACGAACCAAAACGGGGAAATCCTTAGTGGAAGCCGTCGGTAAGATATTTCTCGATGGGAAACCCGCGAGTTTTCAAACCGATAAGGGGTCAGAGTTTCTGAACAGAACATTTCAGAAATTCCTCGCTGACAACAACGTTCAGTTTTTCACTACGCAGAACGAAAATATTAAGGCCGCCGTGGTGGAACGCTTTAATAGGACTCTGAAACAACGGATGTGGCGATATTTCACGAAATCCAATAAGTTGCCTTATGTCCGAGTCCTACCCGCCCTACTTCGAAGTTATAACCATTCGTATCACAGAAGTATAAAAATGGAACCGGTCGACGTCAACGCAGACAATCAAGAACAGGTATGGAACACGTTGTATAATAGCAAACGTAACTTTAAATTTGAAAGACCCCTGTACAAGCCCGGTGATCGAGTTAGACTGGTCCTGGGCAGAGCCAATTTTAAAAAGGGTTATGCCCCGGCTTGGACGGAGGAACTGTTTTCCATCAGTCGAGTAAATGAAACAAACCCCGTTACATATGTGTTGAAAGACGATAAGGGCGATGAGATAGAGGGGTCATTCTACACACCGGAAATTCAAAAAGTTGGAGACAAACACGAGTACAGAATCGAGAGTGTCATAACCGAGCGTCGCACATCCTTTGGGCGAAAGGAGTGTTTAGTCAAATGGTTTGGGTACGATTCCTCATTTAACAGTTGGATACCGTCCAAGGACATTGTCAGATACAAAAACTAGAGATGCGAGAAGAGGAAGAAGTGGTAACTTTTGGTGGAGAGCCCGATTTGCGAGCCGTAAACTCGGGAGTGAGGAGAGACGGCGAACCACGCTGGTGGGGGTCGATGTTTGGGAAACTATCCCCCTACTTAGAACTTGTCTTTATTTGTCAAGTGGTAGTTATATATACAGTTGTATCGGTCTCGCTGTTCAATCTGACCACCGAAAAGCCAGACGCGAAGGAGGGAAAACTGTGGATAGCCCTACTGAGCAGCTGTTTGGGTTACATGCTACCGAATCCAAACTTGGAGAGGCGACGGTGAAACGAGTAAAAAAAAATGAGCTTTTATGTCACCCTGCCCAGCAATGCATCTATGGAACTTTTTAAGGATAATAACCCAGGCCACTTTTTCGTTAAACTCCCTCAGACCATTGACATTTCGACGCAGTATGAGATCGCACTGGTGGAGATACAGTTTCCGCTAAATTATTTCAATGTAATAGAGGGTGATGTCTGGATTCGCTACGAATCTCTCGATAACGACGATATTTGCGACGCCAGATTTTATTTCAACGTGACATTGGAGCCTGGGTTATACACGAAACCCGATGCGTTCATCGGCCGAGTCGTACAGGGGAGTGAAAGGGAAAAAAATGAGATTCATTTACGCAAAAGAGGTGAATAAAGCCATCTTGAAACTTTACGAAAAAGGAGTCAGTGTTACCATAAGCGACACTTTGAAAAACATGTTAGCCTTCCCCACGACCTCAATATCAGACACGGCTCCCGATATCTTCAGCGTGGGTGTAATGGACTTGAAAAGTGTTGCGAAGAATGTCTACGTCTACTGCGATCTCGTTTCCCCCAGACCGGTCGGGGATGTGATGGTGCCTCTCCTCAGGAGCGTGCCTGTTCTCAATAGAAATCACACCTCGGTGTTTCAGATCTACGATAAGCCTCACTACCTACCCCTGAGTAGATTTTCCTTCGATACCGTGGAAATCCTTTTAGCCAACGAACACGGAAAAACCATTCCATTCACCAGCGGGACGTCGGTGCTAACGGTACACTTTCGAGTCAAGAAGCATCTCGAGCTGGTATAATGGTGAAACACACTCCCCTTCATAGAGATGTTGAGTTTAACGAAGACTTTTACTGTTGTCAGGCGGGCGATGGGATACCCGTGTTTATAGGAGGTCGAAGTCAGAGCGGTCGAGGAATCGGTAGTTTCTTCGGTGGAATCGGGATGGCTATTTTACCCTGGTTAAAAACCGGCGGTAAGGCCTTGCTCAGAGAAGGTTTGGGGACCGGTCTGCAGGTCGCACTGGACGCATTAGCCGGGAAAAATGTCGGCGAACCTTTCAAAGAACGAGCTAAGGAGGCCGGTCAGCGGTTGCTACACGGGGCCGTAGACCACCTGCGTGATAACAACCAATCCGGAAGTGGTTTACGTCACAGCAGAAAGCGAGTTATGAAGTTACCTCCACCAGGAGAACCCGTTACGAAGAGGATAAAACCGACAGCTGGACGGTTCCCCCTTCATTCGGTGCACAACAGCGGGAAGAAGACGAAGACGAGGGTGGCAAAGGATATTTTCGACTAATAATGTCCCTCATTCACCCCAAATCGTGCGAATATCTTCACTCTGGTTTGGATTTATTTAGCGTTCCACCCACGCAGACTTCTCTATACTCTGGCCAGTTTATTGAAATTCGTCCGATCGCAGCTTTGTCGCATAGCGCACCGATAGAGTTTTTCATTTCTGGAAACAGCGAGGAGTATCTAGATCTTTTCAACACGTTTTTACATCTGCGGGTCAAGATCACTCTCCCGAATGGTGATAGTGTACCAGTCGATGCTGAGGTAGGACCGGTCAACAATTATCTTCACAGTCAATTTTCACAAGTCGATGTATCGCTAAACGACACGTTGGTTACACCGTCGGAGAATACCTATCCTTTTAGAGCAGTGTTTGAGGCCACGCTAAATTACGGGGAGGATGCGAAAACGGGATACTTGACGGCCGCTCTGTTCTACAAAGACACAGCTGGCCACCATGACGATTTGAAAGAAAATGAGGGTTTTAAAACACGGCGCGATTTGACTTCGGGTAGTAAAGAGGTTGAAATGATGGGTCGTTTGCACTCTGATGTCTTTGTGCAGGATCGTTACATGTTAAACAGAGTCGATGTAAAGATAAAACTCACGCCCTCGAAGGATGTGTTCAGCCTCGCGGCTCACGATAGCTCTGTGGGTTATAAGAGTGTTATCACCTACGCCGCGCTCGTGGTCAGGAAAGCTAAGCTAAACCCCGCGATTTCTCTGGCCCACGAAAAAGGCTCTCTTAAGCGGGAATGCGCGGTACCCGATCAAGAGGGTTACAATCAAGACATTTTCCATCGCTAGCGGGATGTTCTCCCACAGTCAAGACAATTTATTTTTGTCTCAGACACCGACCCGTATAGTGATAGGTCTGATTACGGCCAGTGCTTTTAATGGTGTTTACACAGCTAACCCGTTCAATTTTCAACACTTTGGTCTGATTTATATGAACCTGACGGTGGACGGGAAATGTATCTCGGGAAAGCCTCTAACTATGGACTTTGAACGAAATCAATACGCGAGAGCTTTCTTCGGCACAAATCTGGCCATGGGTCTGATTGGTAAAGACGCTGGGAATAACGTTGATTATAGAGAATTCAAGGACGGATACTGTCTATTTGGTTTTGACCTCTCGTCCAGCCTACTTGACGGCTCCCATTTTGAGCTAGCCACAAGCGGACCCTTGTCGATAGAACTCAAGTTTGCCGCTCCCACCACTACTCCCCTACAAGTTATCGTCTACGCCGAGTTGGACTCGGTGCTCGAGGTGTCCAAAACAAGGCAGATTCTAACAGACTTCGCCGTTTGAGAGAGAAAGAAGAAGAAGAATATGAACACGAGGGAGATTTACAACCTTTTGATGTCGGATATTTTCGTTCGACGTTGTTCCCTTGTTAGTGTCATTCCACGAAACCACTTACCGCCAAGCATCGACCCAACGGCGACCGCGGCCTTTGTCATAAACACCGACCCTGCCCACGAACCCGGAGAGCATTGGGTGGCCCTATTTTACAACGGACTCGGCGAATGTGAGTATTTCGATTCCTACGGTTTCCCTCCCAGACACGTGGATATTTTAAACTTTATAGAGCAAAACTCACACGTTCCATTCGTCTACAACCCGCGGGTGTTGCAAGATTTGTTTAGCAACACGTGCGGTCAATATTGTGTTTATTATATACTTCTTAAGTGTCGTGGCGCGAAACTTAACAGAATTCTCATGCCTTTTTCATCGAGACAGCACGTAAACGACCGTATCATTTATCGTTTGCTCGCCCCGTGGATACTTCGGCTTCGAGGGGCCCGCCCAGACGCTTAAAATTATCAACAACCAGACAGTAATATATATGTGTGTCGTATATTTGTTGTATTAATAAAGTTGTGAAATATAGAACGAATTTTGTTTTGGTTTACCATGAATGTGTGAGAGAGAGAGAGAGAGAGAGAGAGAGAGAGAGAGAGATTTGATACTTTGTGTGGCTTGATGATAGAACATTAAGGGATGTTGAGGGTGGCACATGATGATGATGATAGTGTTGAGGGTGGCACATGATGATGATAGTGTTGAGGGTGGCACATGATGATGATGTTGAGGGTGGCACAAGATGATGATGATAGTGTTGAGGGTGGCACAAGATGATGATGGGATATGAAGGGATGATGATGATGGTGTTGAGGGTGGCACATGATGATGATGTTGAGGGTGGCACATGATGATGATGTTGAGCGTGGCACAAGATGATGATAGGATATGAAGGGATGATGATGATGGTGTTGAGGGTGGCACATGATGATGATGTTGAGGGTGGCACATGATTATGATGTTGAGGGTGGCACAAGATGATGATAGGATATGAAGGGATGGTATTGAGGGTGGCACATGATGATGTTGAGGGTGGCACAAGATGATGATAGGATATGAAGGGATGGTATTGAGGGTGGCACATGATGATGTTGAGGGTGGCACATGATGATGATGAGGGTGGCACATGATGATGCTGAGGGTGGCACATGATGATGATGAGGGTGGCACATGATTTTTATTTGACTTGAGTTAGCTTGGATATGCATTAGAGAGAAAAAAAATCGCTATAATCACACCTGGTACATGATGCTAACGATACTAATAAATTGCTTGTCAGCGTTTTTTACATGTCGTCTCCTGTTGCCTAATACCCACACATGATGATAACACTCGACCAATAAAGGCACCCCCCTTTCCCCACCCACACGCCACGCGACGACCCGCCATCCGACCCGCGAGATAGCCGGCGACGACCCGCCACAAGTTTTAGAACCGCTGTCGCCCGAGAGAACCGCTGTCCGATAACCGGCGAGCTAGCGACGCGATAAGCCGATCATAAGCCGTCACGCACCAACGCACACACCACGACCACCGAGATCGTCACGCACCAACGCACACCACCGAGATAAGCTGATTACCGATCACGACCACCGAGATAATAAGCCGATTATCGGACTTTTGCACGGGTTTGGTGCAAGTTTCATGCGGTTTCGGTGCCAAATCTATTGTCTTTCGGTGCATGTCCGTGCACTTTTAGGACGGGTAAACAGCCACACCTACTACTAACCTCTAGCCATCAAACACACTCTTCACTTTGTTTGTGGAAGTAGAGCTAACCTCTAGCCATCAAACACATTCTTCACTTTGTTTGTGGAAGTAGAGCTAACCTCTAGCCATCAAACACATTCTTCACTTTGTTTTTGGAAGTAGAGCTAACCTCTAGCCATCAAACACACTCTTCGCTGTGTTTGAGTTGGAGGTAAACTCTAACACTAGGCATCAAACTCTTCATTCTTCCCTTTGAATATGGAATTAGAAGTAGGTTTCTACAGCTATAGCTCTATGAAGAGGGGGTAAAAAATAACTTTATAGCTTCAATGTATAGAACTGTGGAGTTGGAGAAAAGTTTCTTGCTACCAAACAAGCTTGTTCACTTTAATCGTGGAGAGCTCCTACTGCTAACCAACAAACTCTTATTTTGAATGTGGAAACCGAGGTAAACTTCTAACGTTTGTGAGAGTCGGATATAACATTCAAATAACGTACAGAACACAAGAGAAGCTTCGAATGTTACAGCATACACATAGGGGACTGGTTGGTCTCGAGGCAAGACGCTGGCCTCGAGTGAGGGAGGTTGTGGGTTCAAATCCCGGCTGCACCGGTTGGGATTTTTATTTATGACTTCTCTCTGCGGCAACCACCCCTCAGCAGCGAGGCCCGGCTTGAAACGTCAATTACTTATTGACGGAAAAAATATGAGTACCTCCGAATACGGAGTTATCTGCCTGTGCGGCGAGGGACCCCTGTGCACAAGGCTGCAAGGGAAAAACGGTTTAACACGCAAAAATTCAGTTCCTAGTCTCTAAGGACTTCGTCAGAGGTCAAAGCTGGCGAACGCAAAAAAAAAAAATAATAATTAAATAAAAATAAACCGCATACACATTGCAGCGGAAGGAACATGTTGCGAGTAAACTTATCATGATTTAAAAAACAACTCTTTATTAGAGTTTTGCAGCAGGAGGAAGTCTGATCATCAGAAGAAGTCATTCGTTGCTAGTGGAGACAGGGGATTTCTCGGTCAAATCCCAGGCGTTGGCCCCCTGCTACGGTTGAGCTTGAAAGTTTATACAATGTTCAAAATGTAATACATAACACACTTTACTATTATATACTCCATTATTATAGTACTAGTAATACCCCATCAACTGCCGTCACATAGGTTGTGGTTTTAAAGCACACCCGCTGGTTATTTTGTCTGGTGTACAGATTTATAAGGAGAAAAAAAAAGAACTCTTAATCCTGTATGGAATTAACCGACGCCAAACTACCTACATTGAATGTAAACAGTGCCTGAATAGACAGTTTTACAGCGATTTGGACTTCCAGATAATCTCTCTATCAAAACATTGCCTGATTACTCGAGAACATTTTTACAGCAAAATAGCAATAGCATAACCTGACCTCTAGTTCCTGTAACAGATTAACCTTAAATGTGGTTATACTAACGGCCTAGTCCTGTCTATGACTTGTGACAGACGAACCTAGCGACAGTTACATATTAGGATTATTAAGCATATGTCAAAAGCAGAAAAACAATAACGTAGTTTTTTTTTCTTGTCTATATATACATTATATCCACTTAATTAACAACGGGCCAATCACGTGCGTGTGTCACAGGAAGTTGGGGCAGGGCAGAGATTGGAGTGCTGGATTGGGTTTATTATGTTTTACGTTATCCCAAAAGTTGACATGCTAGCGGGGAGGCTGAAACCATTTACACTTGTTGTTGGCGTAATGCCACGAGTTGATGCAAGCACGGTACCCTTTTATTCATTGATGTGGCGGATCGTAATGACTTTCTTGACATTACCGGCTCTTACTGGAGAAGTTGGAGTTCGTCTGTCCCAGGCTACGCTGGGTAACTACTAGTCCATCCCAGAGGTACTGCAATACCGGGTCCTCTATATCAGTAATAGCCACCATATACAGGGAACACGGCGATCCCAGCTTCTGTTAGTCAGCTTATTATGACGCAGACTGTTAATGGGGGAGACCACGAGGAGGTAGAACTGCTAGGTCTTGGTCAGATTATGGTGCGTCGACACTGCTATTGCGACTGCAGGTCGCTTATGCTACCATTCCATTCACGCTTGAAAGTCGGATGCAAACGAAGCTCTGGTAGCAATATGACTGGTCTAGAAAGTTGACGGTGGATATTCTATGGCGCTGATATATTAAGCAAAGAGTTAAAACCAAGCTATATTTATGGCGACATAGTCTTATGAATTCTAAACAAACGATGAAATTAGAGAAATCATTAATTAACCACTAACATCTTCAGTAATCAAGAAAAGACGATGGTCATATGTTGGACATGTGACGAAGAGAGATAATATCCGAATAACAAAGCAAGCCCTCCAGTGGGAAACAACCGGTCAGAGGAAAAGAGGCCGACCCAGAAAGACACTGAGAAGAACATTGATCAGAGAGGCAAGAGCAGCAGAAATAGGCTCCCTCAAAGAGATAGAGTTTCTCATGAAGTTAGAATGGGTGTTATTGAGTTATTTGCGGGTCATCATCAATGCAATCCCTGTCATCGTGGTGTTAAATCGGCTGAGTTATTTGCGGGTCATCATCAATGCAATCCCTGCCATCGTGGTGTTAAATCGGCTGAGTTATTTGCGGGTCATCATCAATGCAATCCCTGCCATCGTGGTGTTAAATCGGCTGAGTTATTTGCGGGTCATCATCAATGCAATCCCTGCCATCGTGGTGTTAAATCGGCTGAGTTATTTGCGGGTCATCATCAATGCAATCCCTGCCATCGTGGTGTTAAATCGGCTGAGTTATTTGCGGGTCATCATCAATGCAATCCCTGCCATCGTGGTGTTAAATCGGCTGAGTTATTTGCGGGTCATCATCAATGCAATCCCTGCCATCGTGGTGCTAAATCGGCTGAGTTATTTGCGGGTCATCATCAATGCAATCCCTGCCATCGTGGTGTTAAATCGGCTGAACTGTGAATGGCCAGAACCCGAATTTCGCGTCCATACGTGATCTCAGCAATTAATGTACTTCGCGTTGATGTGTCGGCTGTTCCGCCCGCACTGAACTTTGGGGACCAGATCTTTCTTTGCCCTCTGAAGGTTTCTTTCGTCGCTATGCCACATACACTCAGACACTGACGAGGTTATACTATTCAAGGAAATCCAATCTTAAAACATGACTCGAGTTTATTCATGAATAGTTAGTAAATGAACACACACCGTTTAAACAAACCAGTCAACCACCTGGTTCTCGGCTGCTCACATGCACTAATAAATGTCAGACACTGCGCTTCACAATAGTACCACTATCATTCTCGTTCTCTAACCGTCCATACAGGAAAGTTCTTCCTCGTCTCGCTGAAATCAGCTATTTACGTCAACTCAATTAACTGTCTTGAGTCTACGCTGGAACCGTAGTTCTACACTTGAACAACCCTTAACTAACATTATCACCATGGTCGACTCTTGGTTTGACAATACTCACTGGAACAAAATAATATAAGACACTGTGGAGGCTTGGTAACTGTCTCCCGATAACATTGCTCTCAGTTTAGCTGCAAGAGCATAATCTATTTACAACACTAATAAACATTGTCGATCTCTGGCTCGACTTAACGATTGTAAGCTTCACTTCTCGTCTGACTGTACTTTCTCCGTATTTTTGCCTATATCATTTCCCTCAAGCCAATCATAAATCTTCTTACATTATTCCCCTGCTCTGATTGACTCTCACTTATTCACAAGAATTTCTATGTTTTTATCTGAGTTAAACTGCCACCTCCTTTCCGTGACTTCTACTATCGCTCACCTTTTGTTATAGATTCTCAACTCACTGTTACATCCCAACATGTCCATAGGTGATCAAATCCTCCTCAGCAAATCCCGCAGCGTCCAGGGACTGATGACTCCAGTTCTGTGTTGAAGATAAGTCTTCTTATACGCCCACTTAGTTTCTCGTTTCTGGCTGTGCCCATCTTTTTTATCCGAAGGAGTGATGTGGACTTTGGGTTGTCGAAGTTCTGTGCCCTTCCCAAATATCGAAGGGCATTGATGATGTTCGCCCGATTCAATGGTTGCCCGTCTTCCACAACAGCCCAGCTAGCCAACCTGTCCTCTTTTTCATTTCCCCGAACTCACGCATGTCCAGAGACGTAGACAAAGGTGACTACGTATTTTTGACTTGTGTAGTGACTACGCAATGCCTGCGCACAGAGCATTGCCGCTCGACTTTTCTTATCATGCTCATCGAATCGCTTAGTATGCAGGTATGGGGTGTAGTCTTGTGACTCTATCTAGATGAATGCCCTGAATCACTTAATATGCAGGTATGGGTGTAGTCTTGTGACTCTATCTAGATGAATGCCCTGAATCACTTAGTATGCAGGTATGGGTGTAGTCTTGTGACTCTATCTAGATGAATGCCCTGAATCACTTAGTATGCTGGTATGGGTGTAGTCTTGTGACTCTATCTAGATGAATGCCCTGAATCACTTAGTATGCAGGTATGGGTGTAGTCTTGTGACTCTATCTAGATGAATGCCCTGAATCACTTAGTATGCAGGTATGGGTGTAGTCTTGTGACTCTATCTAGATGAATGCCCTGAATCACTTAGTATGCTGGTATGGGTGTAGTCTTGTGACTCTATCTAGATGAATGCCCTGAATCACTTAGTATGCAGGTATGGGTGTAGTCTTGTGACTCTATCTAGATGAATGCCCTGATCACTGCCATCACCTCCATCGCCATGACACCCGTTGGCATAACGTATACATCACTGTCCACTTTGACTATTCTGCCTGCTGAGCGTGCTGTAAATGCCCATGTACTCCTTTGGTGTCGTGTTACAGATCCGTCTGTTTAAATGACTGCATCTTCCTCATCGGTGTTATTCCAGATGAGACCGTTGACCCCCGCATTGACCATGACTAAGTAGGATGTGTGTGTAAGTTAGTAAAGAAATAAACCAGCCAGAATTGCTTTTTTATGCATGAGTAAATAAATCATCATCATCAAGTACCGGGCCTACTGGTGTAGGTGATCATGTCTCTCCACAACTTTCGATCTCGACAGTCATTTATCATTTCTGTTGTTGATCTTCTGCCAAGCCATTCTCTTAAGCTGTCTGGTATTTTTTTCTCTTTGCTTCCCTCTATCTCTTCGTCCCTCAATTTTTCCAGTTGTTACAATATATTCCAGTTGTTCTTTTCTCATTACATGGCAAAAAATTATAATTGTTTCTTCTTAATATTGGAAATTAACTCTCTTCTTGCTTTGACCTCTTTTAGAACATTTTCATTACTCTTCTTAGCTGCCCATGGTATAGAGTAAATAACTACCAAGTTTTAATCACGAACAGTCACTTATCTTAATCAAATTAAAATGCATTACGCCGAGTCTAAGAAAGTAGAATAGGGTCAAGAAAAGAGAATACTTGTAAACATTCAAATGAGATATCATTACTTGGATTGAAAGTAAACAGAGTAAGGTACTTACTGTTTCTGCAGTAATGACAACGAGACGAGTGACGATGATGTTGATAGCATTTCCGATGGTCGGGTTGTGGAACAGCTTAGCCACCTGACCTCAAGAAATAAACAGCGACAACAGTATACAGATATTTTATATGGTGAACATGTGACAACAGTATACAGATATTTTATATGGTGAACATGTTGTGCCAACAGTATACAGATATTTTATATGGTGAACACGTGACAATAGTATACAGATATTTTATATGGTGAACACGTTGTGCCAACAGTATACAGATATTTTATATGGTGAACACGTGACAATAGTATACATATATTTTATATGGTGAACACGTTGTGACAACAGTATACATATATTTTATATGGTGAACATGTTGTGACAACAGTATACAGATATTTTATATGGTGAACACGTGACAATAGTATACATATATTTTATATGGTGAACACGTGACAATAGTATACAGATATTTTATATGGTGAACACGTTGTGACAACTATATACAGATATTTTATATGGTGAACATGTTGTGACAACAGTATACATATATTTTATATGGTGATCATATTGTAGTGTGAGACAGGTGGGCTGTAGGTGTTGGTGGGTTAGTATGAGGTAGGTGGGCTGTAGGGTTGGTGAGCTGTAGTATGAGATAGGTGGGTTGTGGGGTCGGTGGGCTGTGGGTCTGTGGCTGTTTTGTGAGATCGGTGGGCTATGGGGTCGGTGGGCTGTATTGTGAGATCGATGAGCCGTGGGGTTGGTGGGCTGTGAGGTAGCTTGTATTGTGAGATCGGAGGGCTGTAGTATGAGGTAGGTGGGTTGTGAGGTAGGTGGGCTGTGAGGTAGGTGGGCTGTGGAGTTGAAGGGCTGTAGTATGAGGCAGGTGGCCTGTGAGGTAGGTGGGCTGTGGGGTTGAACGGCTGTAGTATGAAGTAGGTGGGCTGCGAGGTAGGTGTGGATGTAGTAGGTAGGTGGGCTGGGCTGTGCGTTGAAGGGCTGTAGCATGAGGTAAGTGGGCTGTGATGTAAGTGGACTGTGGGGTTGTTCGACTGCAATGTGAAATAGGTGAGCTGTAATGTGAGATAAGTTGGCTGTGTGTTGAAGGGCTGTAGCATGAGGTAGGTGGGCTGTATGGTTGGTGGGCTGTAATGTGCGATAGATGGGCTGTGGGGTTGGCGGCCTGTAATTTGAGACAGATGGGCTCGAGAGTTGGTGGGTTGTAATGTGATATAGGAGGGCTGTGGATCTGGTTGACTCTAATGTGATATAGGAGGGCTGTGGATCTGGTTGACTCTAATGCGATATAGGAGGGCTGTGGATCTGGTTGACTCTAATGTGAAATAGGCGGGCTGTGGATCTGGTTGACTCTAATGTGATATAGGCGGGCTGTGGATCTGGTTGACTCTAATGTGATATAGGAGGGCTGTGGATCTGGTTGACTCTAATGTGATATAGGAGGGCTGTGGATCTGGTTGACTCTAATGTGATATAGGCGGGCTGTGGATCCCGGTTGACTCTAATGTGATATAGGCGGGCTGTGGATCTGGTTGACTCTAATGTGATATAGGCGGGCTGTGGATCTGGTTGACTCTAATGTGATATAGGAGGGCTGTGGATCTGGTTGACTCTAATGTGATATAGGCGGGCTGTGGGGTTGGTGGACTGTAATGTGAAATAGGCGGGCTGTGGATCTGGTTGACTCTAATGTGATATAGGCGGGCTGTGGATCTGGTTGACTCTAATGTGATATAGGAGGGCTGTGGATCTGGTTGACTCTAATGTGATATAGGAGGGCTGTGGATCTGGTTGACTCTAATGTGATATAGGCGGGCTGTGGATCCCGGTTGACTCTAATGTGATATAGGCGGGCTGTGGATCTGGTTGACTCTAATGTGATATAGGCGAGCTGTGGATCTGGTTGACTCTAATGTGATATAGGAGGGTTGTGGATCTGGTTGACTCTAATGTGATATAGGAGGGCTGTGGATCTGGTTGACTCTAATGTGATATAGGAGGGCTGTGGATCTGGTTGACTCTAATGTGATATAGGAGGGATGTGGACCCAGGTTGACTCTAATGTGATATAGGAGGGCTGTGGATCTGGTTGACTCTAATGTGATATGGGAGGGCTGTGGATCTGGTTGACTCTAATGTGATATAGGAGGGCTGTGGATCTGGTTGACTCTAATGTGATATAGGCGGGCTGTGGGGTTGGTGGACTGTAATGTGAAATAGGCGGGCTGTGGATCTGGTTGACTCTAATGTGAAATAGGCGGGCTGTAGGGTTGGTGGACTGTAATGTGAGATAGGTAGGGCTGTGAGGTGGTGGGCTGTACGGTTAGTGGGCTGTGTTGCGATATAGATGGACTGTAGGGTTGGTACTGTGTAAATGTGAGTTACGTGGTCTGTAAGGTTGGTGGGCTGTAAGGTTGGTGGGTTGTGTTGCGATATAGATGGACTGTAGGGTTGGTAGTGTGTAAATGTGAGTTACGTGGCCTGTAAGGTTGGTGGGCTGTAAGGTTGGTGGGCTGTGTTGCGATATAGATGGACTGTAGGGTTGGTAGTGTGTAAATGTGAGTTACATGGCCTGTAAGGTTGGTGGGCTGTAAGGTTGGTGGGCTGTGTTGCGATATAGATGGACTGTAGAGTTGGTAGTGTGTAAATGTGAGTTACGTGGTCTGTAAGGTTGGTGGGCTGTAAGATTGGTGGGCTGTGAAGTTTGTGAGTTATAGTGTGAAGTAGGTAGATAAGTTGTGTGGGATAAGTGAAATAAAGAAAAACAAAACAATGTTACGTCATGTGACACGGGCATAGAAAAGTAGTCCCCATATTTTCAAGACATCGGCACATCTTTGGGTAATATGGTCAGTATTAGGCCAGTGCAGTCTTTCTTTCACAGAAAAAAATCCGTTTTATGTCTGCAGCATTTAAGGCTTGGTGAACGCAAAAATTGTCGATAGGATCGAACCCCCCCCCCCCCCCCCATTTGTTCTTGCTAGATCAGTTCGCTAACCACTGCTCTAACATAGATCTATAGAGATAGGGACACAGGGGTCGAAAACACGTGTGTGCATGAAGCTTCATAATGACGATGATGATCTGCTTGCTGCTGTCATGTAGTTCTTGCGTGAGACTGCTTGTTCTTGAGGCAAGACACAGTTCTCGAGATAGAAAGGTTGTGAGTTCAAATCCCGGTTGCACCAGTTGGCATTTTAAAAAATGTCTCTCTGCGGCAACAACCCTCGGTCTCAGCAACGAGGTCCGGCTTGAAAAATCAATTACTCATCGACGGAAAAAATATGAGTACCACAGGAGACGGAGTTTTCTGCTAATGCGGCGAGGAACCCTCCTACAAGTTATTTTATTTCAGATTTTTTTTCATTGTCTCTTCTGGTGGGTCAACAATCTAAATCTCGCCTGTTACACTGCTCTTCTCTTGCACTTTAGATAGTAAACATGTTTGACATTAGGAACAGAAGCATGACATAAATATAAATAACTTTACTATTTTGATGTTTTAGGTTTTGATTAATTGGAACGTCTCGCATAGCATAAGTTGCTTTTCTAGCATTTTGTTTTAGATGTTCATTCTAGTCTTCCTTTCTCTTTATGATGATTCGACCCATGTGTGGTTATCGGAGCCCCCACGGTAAAGGGGGGGGGGGAGAATTGAGTCACTTTTAACTACCATGCATGTCCTAAGAGGCGACCAAGGAGGTTTAGAATTGTCGTCTGTGTAGTCGATTAAGAAGTGCATGGAGCGACCTTGTCAACAAAATTTACCGACGCACTTTGAGAAATGTTGTGATAAGTGGTGAAAAGGATATAGAGAATTTCTGACTGTAATGAAACTGGTTAGATGGATAGAATAGAATAGATTAGAATAGAATAGAATAGAATAGAATAGAATAGAATAGAATAGAATAGAATAGAATAGAATAGAATAGAATAGAATAGAATAGAATAGAATAATCGAAAAACGAAAACCTTGCAAGTGATCTCTTCGAAAGGAATAGATGCCATGTATGTACATGTACATACATACATAAGTATGCGCCCGAAACATTAAAAAAAACGCTATGGGTGTACTGAAGAGGTTACAGAATTAGTTGTAGCAATTACAAAAAAACTTATACTAGTCTTAAGTGCGTCTATAGTGGAGATGACAGAGACATACGCAAGAGCGAGCTTTTAATAAGGCCTCGATAATATGATTCGATTATCAGTGAGGATGCGATATGACTACAGCATTTGGAATTCAACATTGATGATGTAGCAGTAATAAACTTTAACTACGAGTTACTTGTGTGTAAACCATCAAGTTACTGATACCGTCAGTGTGGATACTTCGCACTATCATACATACGTCAAATATTCGAGAAAAAGTCACATAGAACAGCAATCCTGAAGCACAAATGTAACACGTTATATCTCATAATACACTATAACTCATTTATCACAAGCTGCATCACTTTCGTCATGTCTTCATGTACAAAACGTTACACCATTAGGTACATCTGTCATCGTAATAAAACTGTCAACTACCAAATAATACCCGTCACACCCTACAACATATTTTTCATACACTATAACTCATATGTCACACATTACAAATTATCTGCCAATACCAAACAACTGATCTCATATACATTACAAATGAGCTATCATAGACTATAATTTCTCAATTATATACTACAGCCCATCTATCTCACACTGGAACCTACCTACAGTCCACGTATCTAACCAACACACACCTTCTATTCCTGACCCTATATTTTATAGGTTATTATGACTATTGTCCTCATTCCATGTCAGAATGTTAATCTATTTAACATATTCCACTGATGATTTCCTCTACCTTTTGTCCACAGTCTCAACATTTTAATATTTCTTCTTCTCATGACGTGGGCAATAAGGTTGCTATTAGATAATGAACATAGTGAACGTGGCATGATGTCATGCCGTGGAGCACACAATGTCATGCAAAATGGCGCTCCATGGTAGCCAACCTTCGTTGCGGAGACGGCACTCAATGATGATGATGATGTCATGCCGTGAGCATAGTGAATGTGGTATGATGTCATGCCGTGAGCATAGTGAATGTGGTATGATGTTATGCCGTGAGCATAGTGATGTCATGATGTCAAATCGTGACATAATGATATATCATGATGTCCAATCATGAGCATCGTGAAATAGCATGGTGTCCTATCGTGAGCATAGTGAAAGTATGATGTGATATCGATCATAGTGAATGCATGATGTGATATCTTGATCATAGTGAAAGTAACATGATGTGATATCTTGATCATAGTGAATGTAACATGATGTATACCGTGAACATGAATGGTGTCATAGTGAGCATAGTGAAAGTAACATGATGTGATATCGTGAGCATAGTGAATGTGGCATGATGTCATACAATGAGAATAGATGGTATGATGTTATACAGTGAACATAGAAAATGTAG
Organism: Megaustenia siamemsis; assembly: GCA_032433765.1. NCBI lineage: Eukaryota > Metazoa > Mollusca > Gastropoda > Stylommatophora > Ariophantidae > Megaustenia > Megaustenia siamemsis. Next base: position 49,105,040 of record JAVIAB010000139.1, read on the forward strand.
CATGATGTCATATCGTGAGTATAGAGAATGTGGCATGATGTCATATCGTGAGTATAGAGAATGTGGCATGTCATATCGTGAGCATGATGTCATATCGTGAGTATAGAGAATGTGGCATGATGTCATATCGTGAATATAGAGAATGTGGCATGATGTCATATCGTGAGTATAGAGAATGTGGCATGATGTCATATCGTGAGTATAGAGGAGGTGGCATGATGTCATACTGTGAATATAGAGAATGTGGCATGATGTCATATCGTGAGTATAGAGAATGTGGCATGATGTCATATCGTGAGTATAGAGAATGTGGCATGATGTCATATCGTGAGCATAGAGAATGTGGCATGATGTCATATCGTGAATATAGATAATGTGGCATGATGTCATATCGTGAGCATAGAGAATGTGGCATGATGTCATATCGTGAATATAGAGTATGTGGCATGATGTCATATCGGAGTATAGATAATGTGGCATGATGTCATATCGTGAGTATGAGAATGTGGCATGATGTCATATCGTGAATATAGAAAATGTGGCATGATGTTATATCGTGAGTATAGAGAATGTGGCATGATGTCATATCGTGAATATAGAGAATGTGGCATGATGTCATATCGTGAGTATAGAGAATGTGGCATGATGTCATATTGTGAGTATAGATAATGTGGCATGATGTCATATCGTGAATATAGAAAATGTGGCATGATGTCATATCGTGAGTATAGAGAATGTGGCATGATGTCATATCGTGAGTATAGAGAATGTGGCATCATGTCATATCGTGAGTATAGAGAATGTGGCATGATGTCATATCGTGAGTATAGAGAATGTGGCATGATGTCATATCGTGAGTATAGAGAATGTGGCATGATGTCATATCGTGAGTATAGAGAATGTGGCATGATGTCATATCGTGAGTATAGAGAATGTGGCATGATGTCATATCGTGAGTATAGAGGAGGTGGCATGATGTCATATCGTGAGCATAGAAGAGGTGGCATGATGTCATACCGCGATCATAGTGAAAGTAGCATGATGTCATACCCTACCATCTGTACATTTTTTAACAAATTGTTATCATTTAAGCAAAACAATTCAACATTATGTTAAACTGTAAAATTCTAACATCTTATAAGATAAGATTAAATTGAAAATTCGATCGTCATTTTATTATCTTCGTTATTTCTATTATTGACAATTTATAAGATAAAAAAAAAGGTAATTTAATAATTTTACCTGCAGGATAAAAAAAAATATCTCAAATTTTTTTTCCCGGCACACACACACACGCACACGCGCACGCGCACACCCACACACACACACACATTTCCTTTGAACCTTCACCGCGTTATCCTCTACCACCCTGGAACTTCATCCCGAACAGAAGCAACATCTGCGGCACACATGTGAACACGTGCCGTATCTCGGTTAAAATGCTGTTTTAAAAATATGCTACATAAAACAGTGAAGAGAGCGCGTGTGTATATGTTTGTGCGTGCGTGCGTGTATAAGAAACGGAATAAAGCATTTTTTAAAAAAGGGATCGCATTCAACGTACCCAACCTGACTTCTGGATTTCCCTGCCAATCAGTTGAGGTTACTCACAACACTCTTATGGACGGCTGTTTTTGTTCTGAAATTCTGTACAACTATATTCAGTTCTAGGGAGCCGCATTTCCTCAGTGGTTAGTGAACTGGACTACAAAGGACAAGAGAGGTCGGGTTCGATCCTGAACGACGGCTTCCGGGTTCACCCAGCCTTAAATGGGTACCGGATGTTTTTTTCTGGGACAAGGAAAGCGGCACGGGCGTAATACCGACAACATTACCCCGAAAATCATGTGCCGAAGGTCTGTAAAATGTATGATCACTAACACCATATTCCCTATACGCCACTATGGCACAAAGATGGACGCACCAAGATGGACGCTTGTTTGCGTTTGAACAAATCCCAACGGCCAAGATCTGAATTTACAGAATTTCGTTCATTTTCAACGGCGGCCGTTATAGTTTAGCTTTTACTAGCACAATGCCTAGAGTATAAGCTCAGAACACAATCTTGTCGTGCTTTCTCCCTGCATCGAAGGTTGGCGACAATGGAGATTCATTTCACTCTGACTCTTGTGGACGCTGTCTAAATGAACCAAATTAGTAAATAACCATGCGTCCACTAACGCAGGAGGAGATCAACACCTTCTTTGACAAACTATCCAAATAGTAAATTACATGTTTCTTCAAATATTCGTATATAAGTGGTAGAACTTTTAGTTTAAAATACTTGTCAGATAAATTCCATACTTAAGGTTGTCACGTTCTGTTTTATTCAAGACACAAGAGCCAAGAACTCAACTATTCTATTCATTGTTTGTGTGCTACTCAAATCATATAAGACTTTAATTTATCAAAGTCTACAAATTTGGACATCATCAAGTAGCGTGTGAGATACAAGCCATATTCGTCTTTGGTAGAAAGTGGGGATCGCTTTAGGACATGCTGTCATCCATTTATGAAGACTCTTCTTGGATCTTCTTTGACGAGAACTCAGGAACTTTTCTTCCAGCATTTACATTTTTGCATTGTTGATCTCTGACACGGTTGTTCTGGTTGGCCTACTGTTTGTGTGGATAGAGACCATTGGCTAAAAAGTCAATCAACTGAACGGGATGTGTCAAAGTCTCATTTTTTGCCACCTACGTATTTAGCTTTCTGTCCGTATAGTACGTTGTGTGCATAGCAGTGGAGAATTACACCACCATATGTCATCCAACAAGCTTTGTGGTTATGTGCACAAGGCGACGCGCCAGTATCGTGGTCATGTGCATTCTATTCTTGTCGTTGTTGCTGTATATGGCCACTGCTGTTGCTGCTGAGGTAACGCCAAACGAGATAGGTCTTAAGAAATGCTTGCCAGGTCCAAGGCTGATGTTCTTGCACATAATAAACAGCATATGAGCTTAACATAATAACCTACATTGACTCGGTAGTAACGTTGCTACTACCGCTGATCGCCATTACTGTCATGCTCTTCACGATCGTTCTGTCCATCATACACAAGTTCCGGTGGAAGAAGCTCAGTGGCCTGCCGATGCTGGAAGTTTCCGAGCTGAAACCGATCGACGATCCTAGGTGGAGCTCAGTGCGAGCTAGCGCCCAGGTTCGTGTGGCTAGGATGCTCTTTGCCTTGTCTCTATCTTACATCATCATGAACGCACCCAGCCACGTGGCCAGACTGTACTATCCGATGCGGATTCAAAACTCAAGGAACATTAAATTGACATTCTCTGAAGGTCTTATCCGGCTGATCTTCCAGCACGTCAGCCACGCCCACTATGCCTGCAAGTTTTGGATCTTCGTGGTCGTCAGTAGAAACTTTACCAAATTTACCTCAGACAAACTTTGGTGGACGTTACCAAGTGTATATGTTAGTCGTGGCTTATATATTGGTGGTTGTCTGTGCTAACCATGGCTCATATCTATGTGTGTGTATGTGATAGCCATGGTTCCTATCTTGGTGGGTGCCTGTGACAGCCATGGCTCAATTTTCGGTGTATATCCGTGCTAGTCGTAGCTCATATCTTAGTGGGAGTCTGTGATAGCCATGGCTGATATCTTGGTGTGTGTATGTGCTGGCCATGACTCATATCTTGGTGTGTATCTGGGCTGGCCATGCATGATTCATATCTTAGTGTGTGTCTGTGCTGGCCATGGTTCATATCTTGGTGTATATCCGTGCTAGCCATGGCTCATATCTTAATGTGTTACTGTGCTAGCCATGGATCATATCTTAGTGTGTGTCATATTAGTCATATCTCATATCTTGTTGTGTGTCCGTGTTAATCATGTCTCATATCTTTGTGTGTGTCTGTGTTTAGTCATATCTCATATCTTAGTGTGTATCTGTGTTAGTCATATGTCATATCTTAGTACGTGCAAGTCTGTGTTAGTCATATCTCATATATTTGTGTGCATGTCTATGTTAGTCATATCTCATATCTGTGTGTGCATGTCTATGTTAGTCACATCTCATATCCTTGTGTGCATGTTTATGTTAGTCACATCTCATACCTGTCTATATTAGTCATGTCTCATATCTTTGTGTGCTTGTGTTTAGTCATATCTCATATATTTGTGTATGCATGTCTATGTTAGTCACATCTCCTATCTTTGTGAGTGCATGTTTATGTTAGTCATGTCTCATATCTTTGTGTGTGCATGACTGTGTTTAGTCATATCTCATATTTTAGTGTGTGTCTGTGTTAGTCACATCTCATATCTTAGTGTGTGTGTGTGTGTGTGTGGTGTGTGTGTGTGTGTGTGTAGTTATATCTCATATCTTGGTGTGTGTCAGTGTTAGTCATGCCTCATATCGTTGTGTGCATGTCAGTGTTAGTCACATCTCATATCTTTGTGTGTGCAAGTCTGTGTTAGTCACCTCTAGTGACTCGGGCAGATGGTGCTCGTAAACCTGGGAGGGCCGACATCTAAGGGCAGAATCCCCCTACAGAAAAGATCATCTGCTGCCTTGCAGGAAGATTGGGGACAATCAAAGGCTAAGGAAAGCAAACCTGAATAAAATGCTGGCTTAAATCGGATGCACTGGGCTACTGGCGCAGAACACAGTGTAACGTTTTAATAGGTATTCAATCAGAGTGGAACTAACAGACTCTAATCATGATGTTCTGTCTGTGAGGTCGATCAATTCACTTAAACAGACAGCTGTCTTCATGTGAGAGTCTGGAATCCTACTCTGATTAAGCCTTGATCGCAGAGAGAGAGAGAGAGAGAGAGAGAGAGAGAGAGAGAGACGCCACTTGGCGTGACGGGGGTACTTTACTTTTTTAATATTCAGTTCTCTTTTTGCCAATTTACAGATACAACGGAGAATATGTTTTATATATATATATATAAAACCCATCAAATTACAACTGATATTAACGCAGACAGATTAAGCGCGATAAGACAGGCTGTTGACATACACAAGCTCGGTCACACGCATAGACCGATACAAATATATATATATATATATATATATATATATATATATATATATATATATATATATATATATATATGCATATAGTTATTACGGTTCTATATGTACAGTCACATGTATAAAGTACATAACTAAGATGGTAAGTATTAAGTATGATGTATATAAGCAAAATAAAAAGTATAAAATATAATAAAGTACACAAACAAGATAATAAATATAGAGTACAAGAAAGTACACAAACAAGATAATAAGTATGAAGTATAATAAAGTACACAAACAAGATAAAAGTATAAAGTATAATCATCATCATCAAGAACCGGGCCTGCTGGCGTAGGTGATCATGTCTCTCCACAACTTTCGATCTCGACAGTTATTTATCATTTCTGTTGTTGACATTCTGGCAAGACATTCTCTTAAGCTGTCTGATGTCTTTTCTCTTTGCTTCCCTCTATCTCTTCGTCCCTCAATTTTTCCAGTTGTTACAGTATATTCCAGCTGTTCTCTTCTCATTAAATGGCCAAAAAATGATGATTGTTTCTTCCTAATATTGGAAATTAGCTCTCTTTTTGCTTTGGCCTCTTTCAGAACATTTTCATTACTCTTCTTAGCTGTCAATGGTATTCTCACCATTCTTCTGTAAAACCACATTTCTACAGACTCCAGTAATTTTCTTGTCTGTTGTCCTATTGCCCAGGATTCACATTCATATGTTAAGACTAGCTCTACATAACATTTAAGAACTCTTTTTTTCTTGTTTCTATTGTCAAAAATGGATTGCATAGTATCTTCTTCATTTTTTTAAAGCTGTTTTTGCCTGAACCATTCTGCATCTCACCTCTGTTATACATCTTCCGTACATAATAAAGTACATACAGAAGATAATGAGTATAAAGTATAATAACGTGCACAAACAAAATATAAAGTATAATAAAGTACATAAAGAAGATAATTAAGTATAACATACATAAGCAAGATGTTATTATATTTCCTCATTCTAACTCCAATGTTGACCCCTACATAGATACAACTACTATCTCATTTATTACAAACATGGAGACAACGATTCCTATTTCTGGTTTGAAATGAATATGCGTCTGTATCAATGTCAAAAAAAAATGAAGCGTATCTAGGACACACGAAAGAAATTCACAAAATAGGATGCTTAAGAAAAAAATGCTAAATGCTTAAGTAACGTCATTAATGATACAAAAAATATAGACATTCTGATTTTTTTTCTGTACTCCTTTAGACGTCAATATTAATTAGTTCGAAGAAAGTATTTGTCAGCTCAAGGTTGGTGACATTTCCATACATCTTGTCCTGGTATGGTATCAGTGATGGCTACAAGGGTGTTTTTTTTTTGTGTGTTCACCAGCTTTGACCTCTGGCGAAGTTCCTAGAGACTAGGATCTGTATTTTGCGTGTTAATCCGTTTTTCCCTGTAGCCGTGTCCCTCGTCGCACAGGCAGATAACTTCGTCTTTGGAGGTACTCATATTTTTTTCCGCCCATGAGTAATTTACGTTTCAAGCCAGGCCTCGCTGCTGAGACCAGGGGTGGTTGCCGCATAGAGAAATCAACTCAACTAGTGCAGCCGGGATTTGCAACAGTCTCCCATATAGACAATGAAACACTATGACACGAGAAGAATAGTTTGGACTAGTCTGCCTGAAACATAAAGAAAGACATAATGTAAAGTGTTCTGACAACTTCCTGAGAATAAAATATAAACCAGCAACTATTACACGCCTATACCCGCCAGGCCTCAGGGGTGATGACGGCCATAATTATATAGACAGACGATATATATATATAGATCATACATCTATATACATCTTCACACATAGATCATACATCTATATACATCTTCACATATAGATCATACATCTATATACATCTTCACATATAGATCATACATCTATATACATCTTCACATATAGATCATACATCTATATACATCTTCACATATAGATCATACATCTATATACATCTTCACATATAGATCATACATCTATATACATCTTCACACATAGATCATACAATCTTCACACAAACGTTGTGCTACTAATGCCAGTCCTGGACCCAAGATGCAAGAAAACTCAGAAAAATACCCCTACTGAGATTAAATGTATCAGACGAATGACAGGAATCAATCTGAGATATAAGATCAGAAATGAAGAACTTGAGAAAAAAGGTAGGAATAGCCCTTGTCATATAATATACGCTCGTATAAAGAAACAACAGATAAAATGGTTTGGCCACGTGACAAGGCAGAGTAATAAAATTACAACACAACGAACCTCAATAAACGTTGCAAGAATACCAGACCCAGGGCCGACCACGACAAAGATGGATCGATGGAATATTAGAAACACTAGGAAGCATAACAGCAGCAGAGGCGAACAGAAGACCAAAGGACTGCAAATTATATCTTCCCTCGACGCTGAAAGGCAAATGAAGTAGGAAAGAAGTAGTAGAAGAAGAATACAAAGAAACATGCTGAAAAATGCTAACGTGACACGCCTGATCAAGGATTGAAAAGTTCAGCTTCTCATGACGCTACATGTTGATAGGATATGAAAAGAATGACCCTTCTGGAGGAGCAAAGAGATCAGAAAGCTGTAGTCGGTACATTTGTTTTATTATTTGATCTTGTCACGGCATTGCAGTACTCCAGGTAACCCATAGGTGCTCACACACTTTTAGCAAGTGACGAAATCTGATTCCAGTAGCTCGCTGGTTGTGATCACATTTTGCATTCAATCATTCCTGCCTGCATTAAGTTGTACTCCAAAATGTTGTAACCTAAAAACTTTATCCTAATTGATCTTTCTTCTTCTTCTTTTCTTTTTTCACTGTTACATAAAAGGTGTCCTGGTTATATCATTTGTCGTTCTTGAGCTGCTCGAACTGTCTGAATAAGTGATTTTCCTTTGTTGTTACATGTCTCTGTCACTGCATCTATTCATCTTTTTCTGGGTTTTCCTCTTGGTCTTTTCCTTGCATTCTTGAGAAGAACGCCCTTGATGGTGATTGGTGAGGATTCATTCTGACCAGGTGGCCAAACCATTTAAGTTGTTGTTGTTCCATATATTCTTGGCAGGGTTTTGTTCCTACTATTTTTCTTATGGTTTCATTTGGTATTCTATCTCTTCTTGTGTTGTTTATTACTTTTCTCAAGCAACGCATCTCACATGTATTGATCTTTCTTAAATGTGATTTAGAAAGAGTCCATGTTTGACTTTCATAGCACAAGGTTGGTATGAAGATGCTATTTATCATTGTTGTTTTTAGCTGCCATAGAAATGTTTGAATGTCTTAGCAATGGTGAAAGCTGGTATGTGACAGCATTTGCTTTTTGTATTCTCATGTCAATTTCTCTGTCTAGTTTCCATTTTTTGTGAACATTGTGCCTAAATACTTGAATTCCTCTACTTTTTTATTTCTTTATCTTTGATCTTAATGTTTAATGGGTGTCTTAATTTGCTTATTCTCATAGCCTCTGTTTTTGTTGTGTTAATTTTCATACTGTAGTTTGTGCGGAAATTATCGTTTCCGGTTGTTTCCAAAATGGAGGAATTATTTTTTCTCCGGCTTGGTATATAACCGTTGATCAGAGGTTTAACAAGCCGCTATCGTAAAACGATGTTTTAATGAAACGTAGACCTGATACAGAATGTGTAAATTAGCAGTAGATAGTTGTGATAGTTTTTTCGGCCCTAAAACAACAACAAAATAGGATCTGGAATGTTCGAACAATGGCCGCTCCGACGAAACATGCACAGGTCGCGAGCGAGATGGATAGATACGATCTAGATATTTTAGGATTAAGCGAAATGCGCTGGCTTGGAACAGGTAGGAGATCTGTTGATAATAAAATAGTAGTTTTTTCTGGAAGGGAAGATGGAAAACACCGTGAAGGAGTAGGCATAATGATGACAGACATAGCTGCAAGAAGTTTTTAGAATGGGAACCGTAAATAGCCGTCTGATACGAACACGATACAAAACAAAAAATGGAAGACTTTCAATTATTCAATGTTATGCGCCTACTAACGAAGCTGATGATGAAGTTAAGGACGATTTTATAACCAACTGCAACAACTTATAAACAAAATACCAAAACACGATCTTTTAATTGTAATGGAGACTTCAACGCCAAAGTAGGACAAGATAACGCAGGAGTGGAACATGTGATGGGGAGAGAAGGCTGTGATAATACTAGTCAGAATGGAGAAAGATTAATAGAATTATGTTTAATAGAAAATTTAGTTATAGGTGGGACATTATTTCCACACACAAAATATTCACAAAACAACATGGATATCTCCTGATGATAGAACCTCCAATCAAATTGACCACCTATGTATTAAACAACAATTAGATCATCATTAATAGATGTAGAGCTTACAGAGGTGCTGATGTTAATAGTGACCACAACCTGTGCATTGGAAATAAGATTAAATTTAGAAACCAACAGAGAGGTCAATTACACATAAAATTGATAGTCATAAACTGAAAGATGAAGCCATAAGGAAAAGTTTAACATAGAGCTAAGTAATTGTTATACAGCACTCGGTGAAATAGACTTAGATATCAATGAGATGTGGGACTCACAGAGCAAAATACTAATGACAGCAGCAGAAGCAAGTGCTGGACTGAAGAAAATGGAAAAACGAGCTTGGATCTCAGACACCACGTGGAAATACATCAAAGAAAGAAGAGAAGCGAAGAGAGCCATGACTAATGTAAAGACAGATCTTGGAAAGGTTCTGGCAAAAGCAACATACATAGAATTAGACACAAAGTGAAAAGTTCAGCAAGAAGAGATACAAGAGCTTATATAGACAATTTGGCAGAGAAAGCAGAAACAGCTGCAATTACAGGAGACAGCAGAACTCTTTATACTGTGCAAAAGATGCTGACAAACACCTATACATCCAGTGGAACACCAATTCTAGACAAATCTGGATCAATGCTAACAACAAGCGCAGACATAAAAGCCCGTTGGGCGGAACACTTCAAAGAAATTCTTAACCGTCCACTACCCACAGTTTAATAGTTTTGAAACTGAAACACCAGCCAGAATTAAATGTAAATTTAGATGACTTCACTTGAGTGAAATAGAAACCACCTTAAAAGCTTATGACCAATAACAAGGCTGCTGGAGAGGATAAGTTAACAGCTGAGATCCTCAAGGCAATTGAAAGCCATAATCTAATACATCTCCAAAAAATGTTCAACATCATTTGGAAAACAGAGAAGACGCCTCATAAATGGAAAAAAGGAATCATTGTTAAGATCCCAAAAAAGGGCAATCTTAGAGATTGTAACAACTGGAGAGGCGTGACACTTTTGTCAGTTGCCTCAAAGTTATTCTGCAAATCATCCTAAATAGAATCAGGATTCAATGATACAGTAATGCGTGAAGAACAGGCTGGGTTTAGAAAAGGGAGACTGTATTGACCACATTTTCACTCTACGACTTATATTGGAGGAACACATTGAAAAGCAAAAACCTTTTGTACTTAACTTCATCGACTTCAAAAAAGCATTTGATAGTATTCATAGAGATTTTTGTGGAAATTCTGAAGCAATATGGTTTACCATCAAAAATCATAAATATTATCAAAGACATGTATGATGGTTACACATGTGCAGTTCGAACAGAGGAAGACTGAGCGAATGTTTCCAATAGAAACTGGTTTAAACAAGGATGTATTTTATCGCCCTTGTTATTTGGAATTGTTATGGACTTCATAATGAAGAAATGCTGCACTGGTAATAAAGCATCGATGGATACAAGGAGACCATTTGGAGGACCTCGACTTTGCTGATGACATAGTCCTCATCAGCAGTCAGATAAAAACGATGCAGGAAAACACAAATGAACTAACATCAATAGCCAGCAAATTGGGCTTGAGATCAATCATGAAAGACTAAAGTCATGACTAGTTTAATTCCAACAGGTGACAAAATATACATGGAAACAAACCAGTAGAAGAGATCGATCACTTTATCTATCTTGGAAGTCACATTGATCGAGAAGGGGATACGAGCAAAGAAATTAAAATCAGAATAGCTAAAGCAGCAATGTCTTTCAGAAGCCTTGAAAAGTTGTGGAAATCAAACTTATCAGCACAAACACAAAACTTAGGCTATTCAAATCAAATGTACTATCAACCCTTACGTATGCGTGTGAAAGCTGGAAAACAACAGAGATATAGAAACAAAGTTGAACGCATTTGAAAATAAATGTCTAAGGAAAAATACTTGGTATAGCATGGAACGAATTCAAAACAAATGAGAAATTAGAGAAATCGCCAATCAACCACTAATATCTTCAGTAATAAAGAAAAGACGATGGTCATACGTTGGACATGTGATGAGAAAGATAATAACCGAATAGCAAAGCAAGCCCTCATATGGGAAACAACAGGTAAAAGAAAAAGAGGAAGACCCAGGGAGACACTGAGAAGAACATTGATGAGAGAGGCAAGAGCAGCAGGAGTCGGCTCCCTCAATGAGATAGAACTGCTTGCACAGAACAGAGACAGATGGCGAGATTTGATAAAATATCTTTAAAAGAAAACTGCCTAGAACAAAAAATTCCATATAGGAGAAGGTGTATCTTGGTCTACGCCCTATGGGCCGGTTACGGCTCGAAAGGTCAATAGATAGTTTGTGCAGCTTTTATCTAAAGATGTTAAATGCTGTTGTAGCAGGTTTTCATCCTCATATATTAGGCATTGGTCATCTGCGAAGACTAGTTATTGATTATGGAATTTTCTACCTCTATGTTGTTATTTGATTTTCCTTATTGTTGGTTGTTTCCAGATTTATTTTGTCCATATATATGATGAAGAGGAGTGGTGAGGGGACGCATCCTTGTCTTACACCTGTTGTAACTTGAAACCATTCTGACAGACTTTCCGATGTTCTAACGGCACTTTGGCTGTTTTTATATAATGCCATTATATTATCTAGTAGTTGTCCTGCTACCCCGTAGGTTTCTAAAGTTCCTGTCCACACGATCAAACGTTTTTTCCTGATCTATAAACACTATATTTAGGTTTCTGTCTTATTCTATTGTTTTTTCACATAGTTGTCTCAATGTAAATCAGTACAGATTTTGCCTTTTCTGAATCCGAATTGATTATTACTTAATTGAGGTTCTATTATGTATCTTACTCTCGTCTCCAATATTTTGGCATACATTTCACCAACTTGACTCAATAAGGATATTTGTCTGAACATTTCACACTCCCTTTTGCTTCCTTTATGTTTTCCAAAATGGGACAATGATAGCTTTTTGCCAATCGTCTGGGACTTTTCTTTCTTCCCAAACCATATTGAATATTATATTAAGCCAATCTATAGCTGTTTCCTTACAGACAAGTAGCATTTCTATTGTTATTCCATCTATACCAGCTGCTTTGTTCTCTTTATTCTGTTTCAAAGCCCATTCTACTTTGCTTTAAATATATTCGGTTCCTGTTCCTCATACTGCCTATGTTTAAACTCTGTATTTCCGTTTGTATTTCCCTGGTTTCGGTTTGTAGTTCCTTAAAATATTCTCCATCTGATTATTATGTTTTTCCTGCTGCTGATTTGTCTACCGTTTTTGTCGTTTATTATAGTTAAAAAAAAAAAAAAGTAAAGTACCCCCGTCACGCCAAGTGGCGTATAGGGAATATGGTGTAAAGTAAAGTAAATGTACCCCCGTCACGTTGAGTGGCGTATAGGGAAATATGGTGTTAGTGACCCTATATTTTACAGACCTTCAGCACGTGATTTTTGGGGTAATGTGGTCGGTATTACGCCCGTGCTGCTTTATTTTCCCAGAAAAAAAAAATCCGGTACCCATTTTAAGGCTGGGTGAACCCGGAAGCAGTAGATTGGGATCGAACCCTACCCCTTGTCCTTTGTAGTACAGTTCACTAACCACTGAGCTATCGCGGCTCAATATGGTGTTAGTGACCATAAATTTTACAGACCTTCGGCACATGATTTTCGGGGTAATGTGGTCCGTATTACGCCCGCTCCGCTTTACTTTCCCAGAAAAATCCGGTACCCATTTAAGGCTGGGTGAACCTGGAAGCCGTCGGTTGGGATCGAAACCTTTGTAGTCTAGTCTTTGTCCTTTGTAGTCTAGTTCACTAACCACTGGGCTATCGCGGCTCCCCCGTTTATTATAGTGGTTGGTTATAATCATTATTTCTTACTCTCATTGCTTTTACACTTTTGAAAAATTCTCTTGGTTCTTCTCTACATGTTTTTGCTAATTCTTCACCAAATGCTTTCCAAGAGTCTACCTTTATTCGCTCTACGATCTTTTTGCTATCATTTCTGGCTTGTCTATAGTGATTTTAGTCTTCTGTTGTTTTTGTCTTCTGCCACGTTTTATACTTTTCTTTCTTGTGTTTCACTGTTGATTTTTCTACTTATTTCCACCATCTTGTAAGTTTCTTTCTTTCTTCTCTTTCTTATATTTTTTTTCAGACCGCATTTCTCTTGTGTTGACTTTGTTAGACCTTCTTTAAACCGTTTCCATGCTTCCTCTATGTTTGTTGGTATCCTAATTGATAGTCGTATCGATATCCAGCAATTCTGGGCCCCTTGTGCTCTACGTAGGCAATCAATCGTGATCGCATTTTTCTTGTTTCAAACCTGCACGTGATTAGGGAGGTGAATCCCCATTCGTCTTTTCAATGTTAACATACCCTTCTACAAACTCCATAAAATGATAAGTAGACAGAATGAGACTCCAAAGCAGAAGAGGACTCGATCGCTACAATGGAGTTTATAGCCACTTCAGAGTTTTTAAAAATGTTTTTTGAAACTGGTCTTGGCATATAGGTATGAATCCTGGACAACAAAGAAGAAAAATGTGGGTTTACAGAGAATATCATAGACAGCTAAAAATAATAACGAGGTCATTCCAAAGAGATTTTAAAAAATAAATTACCCAACATCAGAAAGAAAGAGTATTCAATGTTGGCAACGTTATGAGAAGCGAACATATGCAATATATTGTGACAACTGGAGAAATAAATGTTGAGAGAAGAAGAGGTAGTAAATATTCAAGACAGTTAATTAAGGGAATGATTTGGTCAATAATAGAACTAAAGAATAGATTTGGTTATAAAAATGCGGAGCAACGTGATTACACCAGTAGGCACGGCACATAATGACAAGTCACCTCCTTACAAAGAAACATGTAACTACAGAAGCCGGAACAGGCCGGCATTATTGCGCTTGTGGCGTCCATCATTTACTACAGTAGACATAATGAAGACTCGTTCTTAATGCCCTTCATCATCATCACCATCATTGAGTGCCGTCTTCGCATCGAAGGTTGGCTACCGTGGAGTGCCATTCCGCTCTGTCTCTTGCTTTGATGGTGCTGGTTGTCATAGGCTTACTTGTCCATCTTTTGATGGTACTCGTCCATGTTATTCTTGGCCTGCCTCTTCCTCTTTTACCTTGTATTTTCCCTTCCAATATTACTTTTAGTAGGCTGCTGTGTCTTTTAATATGCCACAAAAATCTCATTTGTCTTGTTTGAATTGTATTTAGTAATTCTCTTTTTATTTGTAATTGTTTTAGGACTTCATCGTTTGGTTTCTTTTCTTCTATAACCTTACAATGTAACAATATAAAACAATCTTCTTTTTTACTTCCTCATTTGCCTTTTAGCGCCGTGGAGAGATACAATCGCCAGTCTTTCTTTCTCCTGCTGGCATCTGCTGATGTTAAATTTCCTAGCGTTTCCAATACTCCATTAATCCATCTGTTTCGTGGTCGGCCCTTGAATCTTGTGTTCTCGTAACGTTTATTAAAGATGCGTTCATAATCATCATTGATCATTGGAATACCGGTCAATATGACGGATAGGCGGCAAGAACAATTGAGGCTCACTCTGAAAAGTGTTCCTTGTTGCAGTTTCCTCATATTCCAAGTCTGACTTGCTGCCGGAGCTACTGAGTTTAGTGCTCTGTGCACACCGTGAGCTGTGCGTTTTTATCTGGATTGTATTTCGATATTCCGATTGCTCACGATGAATGATGATATCGTATGACGGGGAATAGAAGGCTGTGTTACTTTCTGCGCAGTTTCGCCATATGTCTTTAGGCGTGTGCTGAGACTGCTATGATAGGGACTGCAGCTACCTTTCTTTGTTTGGGAGATGGGATATTATTTCGGATGATTCCACTGGCACGTGCGGTTGAGCAATTATTGATTTTAATTCTTTTGCAGTGATGGTGTCTTCCATAACCATAGCCACAGATTCGTGTTGTTTTGATCTTTCTGTCTTATCACGTGACCAGACAATTTTATCTAAAATGTAAATGATAAAACAATGCCTGCCCTTTCCTTATCTCTAGTTGCAAAACCGTAAAAGGTATACCACATAATGTTGTTGGGGATTGATATATTATACTGTACCGTGCGAAGCCACAGCATATGAAGAGCGATTGTGGGGAAACGCTGTTACTCGCTGTTAATACCTTCACCTACACCGCGAGCCTGATACTCATTCCCCTGTCTAACTGACTCAACTAAAAAAGTTTAAGCTATAATTAAACCATGACCGATTTCTTCACAAGCCAGTGAGCTAACCTGACGCTACTGACGTTGTCAAAATACTGTAAACATTCCATGGAAATAACTTGTCTTTTTTATTATCCCTATCTGCAGATTAACTTCAGCCGCACATACGTTTCTGTCAATCTTCGACACAACAGATAGAGCACAGGTGAATACATACAATGTTCATGATTGTCAGCACGTATGCCGTTAGTGCGGCGCTGCTTCCCACAGGCTCGTTGTTGGTGTGGTAGTCCAGCATCTTCTTGTCAATGACCACCAAGGTTTCCACGTGTCGCTCTGTGCTCACAGACCTCCTTGAACGATTGCCAGGCTTTGGTCTGATAACGACAGTAACGTATAAAAATTGATAGACAAGGTGAGAGTGTGGGAGAGTGAGAAAAACAGGGCAGGGAGGTACAACCAGATAGTGAGAGAGAGAGAGAGAGACGGAGAGAAAGAGAAAATTATAAAAACAGACAGAAGGGAGGCAGAGATAAGAAAAACTGTGATGGAGACAAAGAAACAAGAGAGACTGAGAAAATTTGAGAGAGAGAGAGAGAGACGGAGAGAATGAGAAAATTATAAAAACAGACAGAAGGGAGGCAGAGATAAGAAAAACTGTGATGGAGACAAAGAAACAAGAGAGACTGAGAAAATTTGAGAGAGAGAGAGAGAGAGTAAAAGAGAAAATGAGTCAGAAAGAGGGAAGAATTAGACATCTAGTAAAGATGACGATTTAATGCAGAACTCTCCAAAATATAAAAAAATAAACAAATAAATAACAATTGCACACAATTCTAGAAAGAGCTACAATGATAGGCACATAGCGCATGCAAATGTTGAAGTACAACCGTCGGATACACGCGTCGTACATTCTAGTATCCTGCTGGTTAACGTTCACATTAGCAGCAGTTAAAAGTCATTATAAAATAATACCTACGTTCTTTAACTTCAATCTCTTATTTGTGACTCTTTCTGTCTTGCTATATAAGTTACATAGGTTTAGGTGTTTAGATTCTTTATCCAGAAGTGTGTGCCTGTGTGTGAGTGTATATATATATGTCCGTCTGTCTGTATGTGTGTGTGTGTGTGTATGTATATTATTCTTATCTTTCCTTCCTCATTTTCCTTTCAGCGTCAAGGGGTGATATAACTTGCGGTCTTTTGTTCTTCTGATCGCCTGTGCTGCTGTTATGTTTCCTAGTGTTTCTATATTCCGTCAATCCATATTTTTCGAGGCCGACCCTTGCGTCTGGTGTTCTCGCAACGTTTGTTGAAGGCTCGTTGTGTTGTGTTTTGATCTTTCTACCTTATAATGTGGCCTAACCATTTTATTATTTGTTTCTTTATATAATCTATGGCGGGGATTATTCCTAGTTTTTTTCCTCCTCAATTCTTCATTTCTTATCTTATCTCTCATGCTGTTTCCTGTCATTCGTCTTACACATTTAACTTCAGTACAGGTTATTTTTCTTGTTGCTGTTGCATCTATAGAGGGTCCAGGTTTTGGTAACACATCGTCGGAATGATGATTGTGTTGTAAGGGTTAGGAAAACATGACATTAAGCCATACTATCAATAATCGAATTTATGCTGATGATACAGTCTTAATAGCTAAGAGTGAAAATGAATTACAAGGAATGTTAGACATTATAGTGAAAGAAAGCAAAAATAAAGGACTCAGCCTTAATAGCAAAAAGACAGAAGTAATGGTAACACATAGAAAACGTCATCACCGCGGTGCACAATAAAGACAAGTGGAACAATATTAAAACAGGTAAATGAATTTAAATATCTGGGAACATTGTTAACCTCAGATGGTAGATGTACAAAAGAGGTGAGATGCAGAATTGGTCAGGCAAAAGCAGATTTTAAAAAAATGAGGAAGATACTGTGCAATCCATTCTTGACAATAGAAGCAAGAAAATAAGTTCTTAAATGTTATGTAGAGTCAATCTTAACATATGGAAGTAAATCATGGACAATAGGACAACAGATCACTGGGGAGGCTATAGAAATGTGGTTTTGCAGAAGAATGTTGAGAATACCATGGAAATCTAAGAAGAGTAATGAAAACGTTCTGAATGAGGCCAAAGCAAAAAGAGAGCTAATTTCCAATATTAGGAAGAAACAATCATCATTTTTTGGCCATGTAATGAGAAGAGAACAGCTGGAATATATTGTAACAACTGGAAAAATTGAACGGACCTAATTCACACGACCTAACCCGCTGTTCGCAATTTCCTACATGAAAAATGACATCATACAGGGTCGCAGTCGGCCTTGGACAGCCTTGAGGAAAGAGCTTCCAATGTACCTTTGAGACACAGTAGAGGCGTAGAATCACTATTTATGGGTCAAACAGGGGTATTTGTAAGGACAAGACAGCAAGTTGTGAACATTATTTGAGACTAATTGTTAACGTTCTCCTATTTTAAACAAAAGCCTGTTTTCGCTATTTAAAATATGTCAATGGGAGACACTAAATCAAAAGTATCATGGACATTTTTTTCCTCGTTTCGAAAGTGATGTTTTTGTACTTATGACACTCACAAAGGTGCTCTGTCACATTTAAAACACAAAGAAGTCAACAATGAACTCATGAAAGAGCAGACATCACAATAAGCATAATAAATGAGCCATGTTAAAGAGCAAACACAAGAACTTGTCATTGACTCATGATGCTCTAAGAAAACTGCAGCAAAGGAAAGTAATGTCAAGTAAAAAAGCTTCACTTCAATATGATGATCAGTGCACTCTCTGACGCCATCATCGCATAATGCACACATTGTAATCTTTAGGAATTGACGAAACAATTATCTTCAGGTTCAGTTTCAATCATTCATTCTTCAAAGTCAGACTCTGGAAGGATAAAAGTACCTATGAATTCGATGAATATCTGCCAGTTTGGCGACTTATAGTCGCTATAATGCTAGAGTGTATTGGGAACAAAACAGGTATTCATGCAAAATTCAGTTCCCTGAAACCACAGTCTTAAAAGGGCTTTTTGCAAGAGGTTATAATCAGGTGTGGGTGCAAAATTAACATTGCACTCTTAAATAACACATTTTCAACATAATACACGAATGTGGTCGTAGAGATTTATTTGGGAATAACATGTCTTCAGGAATGTCAGTTGTAGAAGAAGAGCAGAATATTTACTGCACGGTGATAGGAGAAATCGGAGACAGATGAACACATTATTTTGTGGTTAGATGAGACCAAAACTATAAATAAGTAGCTCATTTTCAGCACAGTTATTGTTGACATTTCAAACATCTGAGCAGGTTTAAATATAGATCTCGGCATCAGTAAAAAAAAAAAATAAATATCGCAAACAAAATAAGTGAGGTAACAGTTTACAGCTGAGCAGATTGAAACTCCTCTATATGATCGACCAAAATAAGTTTAGTTTGAGAAAATATATCCATTGCCATTACATTACGATGCCCTCTTTCTACAAAACCCTTGCCAAAACACATTAAGAGATCCGCCAAAAGAACATTGTAAAAGTTTCTTAAAATAACTCACCAATCATTAAAAGTACACTATGATTCTCAGATATTTATAAGTGCACCTTAGATTCTCAGATAGTTAAAAATACACGCTCAGATTGTCTGAGATATATAAAAGCTAGCTCTTATAAACCTTTAATATAACACTTACCTTTTAAATGGCGACTGCGGCTTCCATTCCCAGAATGCAGTTTGTTCTCCAGGTTTCAAGACATCGTTCTGACTTCCAGGTCGTTTACGGTACCACTTGTTGTATTTACGTCTTTTATAGTCTATGTTGGGAGTCAAAAAGGCGGACAACATAATGTTTGTAAACACATCCACTACAACATATTGAATCACAAAGGCATATATATATATATTTTTTTTTTTTAATATTTATTTTAAAGACATGCGATCCGTAAGCGATAACAGTGACGGAGAAGCGAAGGCAATATTGTTCATAACAGTTGGTTCTTGATATTTATGTGTTGTTCATTTAAAATATATAATCTCTATATAAAACATACACACATGGTTTTTGTTGTTGTTGTTGGCCGAAACGGTCCAGAACACATTTCGGTAAACTTGAAGGACTTTAGCTGTATCGATGTAGAGCTATATATTTTAAATAAAATTAAAACTAGAGTAGCCGAGAGCTTCCATTCTCGTGTTAAGGGTTCTTGATTACAAGGAATCAAGTACACTAGATCTACTTAGACCTGGTTAATTACGATTTTCTCGTGCAATGGGACGGGCAGATACATTTCCCCGTAAACTTATTTTTAAAAGCACTGGTTACATAGTTCTTTTAATTTGATCAGAAAAGTAATGGCTTACATTTTAGTAATATTTTAAAATGAGAAAGAAAAAGAAACAAATATTAACGTCAGAAAGTGCCCATTTAGCGAATCTGTGGGTTTTCCGCATTTATCTGCTAAATAAGTCTAGCACAAACATGCTATGTTAGAAAATGTACATTTCTATGATGTCTCAAGTTAGAACCACTCCTGTATAATTTTAATGTTAAGAATGAGCGGAGTGTAGTAGGCTGGCAATATAAGCAGCTTTGTGTTATATTCTTGAAAAAACTGGTGCAGTGTAAAGTGTGTATGTTTGGTATAAGTTACACAGAGAGAATGTGAATGAGACGGAGACACAGAGAGATGGGCGGGGGGGGGGGGGGGGGAGTCGCAAATAATAGCTTCTGGTTTTTAGTAAAAAAGATAATTATGGCAATGAATACTAACTAAGACTGTCAGTGTGAGAAAGAAAGTTGAAAGCCTGATTAAAAGAGATAATTATAGCGATGAATGCTAACTAAGACTGTCAGTGTGAGAAAGAAAGTTGGAAGCCTGATTAAAAGAGATAATTATAGCGATGAATACTAACTAAGACTGTCAGTGTATGAAAGCAAGTTGGAAGCCTGAGTAAAAGAGATAATTATAGCGATGAATACTATAGTCCGTTCAGATTCGTTTTCCTAGACATTAATTTATTTTTTTCAAAAACTTATTGTTCATTTGCATTGATCTTTTGAAGTTAGGTTTAGAATACTAATGTCGCTATAAAAATATTTTTTTATCAAAGGAATGTGATCCAGTTTCAAAGATGCCTTATTTAACCTATATTAAAAAAAAGTTAATCGATATTATAAACACCGGCGGGATTATGTAGATGCTTACATCTCACAGCTGATTCCTTAACATATAGGCATGACCTTCACGGCTGCATGCGCACCGTCCTAAAATAGTTATGTTTCCACTATAAATTTTTATAAAGAAATGTTACATATGAAATTTCCCGTTTAGCACAAAATGACATTTTAGCCGAAACCGGAAATTATGTGACGTCAAAATCACGGCCGTAGACTCGAGTTCGAGTCATAATTCAGAGGCAAATCTCAATATTTACAGAAAGGAGGCGGCACTATCCATATTATCTTCTGCAAGTCTATGTGAGAATGAATATAAAGGCAAAATATTTTACTGAGCATAACATTGCTATAAAGATTTATCAATACTTCTGCAGAGAGCGTAAAAAGGGACATCTTTATTGTTCTTTATCAAACCCTGAGAAGAGAACAATGCATATTTTAGGTTTGTGTAAACGTTCATTTGATCGAATAGTTAAAGGAAGCGGATATTTATTGCCAACAAATGCAAGAAAGCAAGGGAGGAAAGAAACGTTAGGCAGTTTTGATAAGGACCTAGTAAAAAGAGAAATCTGTCGAATGTTTGATATAAACGAAGAAGTGACACTTAGAAAGTTGAAGCTTTGGCTGAAAACTAACAACGACATTGAAATATCAAAAACTTCATTATGGAAAATATTAAGAAGTGCAGGCTTCACCTTTAGAAAGTATGCTGGTGGAAAAAAACATTATTTGTGAGAAGCCACATCTAGTAGCTCTTAGAAGCAAGTATTTACGTGAAGTGAAGGAAATGCGCGAAAATGATTATGATATTGTTTATTTAGATGAAACTTGGATCAACGCTCATCATACAAATGAAAAGGAATGGCAGTTAGCAGATGGAAGTATTAAAAGATCAGTACCAAGCAGTAAAGGGCAACGTTTGATAGTTGCACATGCAGGTAGCAGACATAATGGGTTGTTGCAGAATGCTCATCTCGTTTTCATTTCAAAATCCATAGACAATAGAGACTACCACTCCGAAATGAATGGGCACATACGAGAAAGACTGGATCGAGAAAAGTATCCTTCCAATATTAGATCGACCTTCTTGTCTGATAATGGACAATGCTTCATACCATAACGTAGTTAACGTAGAAGATAGAATCCCAACATCATCAAGTACAAAAGATGCAATCAAAACGTGGCTCATAAAAGAACACATACAAGTTAACGACAGCTACTTGAAACCCGAATTGCTTAGCCTTGTAAAACAGACACAACGTACAAAGATATTTAAAATAGACAAGTTAATTCAAGAACATGGCCATAGATGTTTGAGACTACCTCCATATCATGCACACTTAAATCCTATAGAACTAGTTTGGGCAAAAGTTAAAGGACTCGTAGCATATACAAATAAAACTTTCAAATTATGCGATGTTGAGACACTTACAAATCAGGCTCTATCAAATATAAATAAAGACTACTGGGTAAAATGTGAGGATCATGTGTTACGACAAGAAGAGGAATATTGGAAAAAGGATGGTTTGTTGTTTGTTCAGCCGAAAGCAGTAATCGACCTATTTGACTCGTCTGATTCTGAATGATCATTACTCTGATTAAGTCTACAGATAAATAGTTTGATTTGCAAAATTTCCTAGTTGATTTGTTAAACAGTTTATTGTTCAAGACCACCCAAGCAATCAAAAATATGTTATAAGCAAACCAACAACCATTACTTTGAATGGAAGCCTGCTTGAGTCAGTACAGAAGTTCAGCTATCTTGGATCCACTATTACAGCCACACTTTCCTTAGATGAGGAACTAAATGTACGTATTTGAAAGGCAGCGACAACATTTGGGAAACTCACACCAAGAGCATGGAACTATATCAAATTGACTCTACGAACAAAAGTTCTATATATAATTTAAAATTTGTATACTTGCCACCAAGTAAAATTTTATGGACACGCCTATGGGTCATCGTTGCACTAGATTACTGTAAAACATTTTGATTAGGGTCAAAATAATAGTTACATGGGCAAAGATCAAAGGAATTCGCCGCTTTAAGAAAACCGTTATAGCTAGACATCGAGTAACACTTATGTTCTCGTGACATGGACATTTTAACACCGTATGCCAAAAATCATGTGAAATCATCAAGAACTTTTTGAATTATAAATCATAACATCTCGGCAAACGAATCTGAACGGACTATAACTAAGACTGTCAGTGTGAGAAAGAAAGTTGGAAGCCTGATTAAAAGAGATAATTATAGCGATGAATACTAACTAAGACTGTCAGTGTGAGAAAGAAAGTTGGAAGCCTGATTAAAAGAGATAATTATAGCGATTGATACTAACTAAGACTGTCAGTGTGAGAAAGAAAGTTGGAAAGCTGATTGATAGAGATAATTATAGCGATTGATACTAACTAAGACTGTCAGTGTGAGAAAGAAAGTTGAAAGCCTGAGTAAAAGAGATAAGTATAGCGATGAATGCTAACTAAGACTGTTAGTGTGAGAAAGCAAGTTGGAAGCTTGATTAAAAGAGATAATTATAGCGATTGATACTAACTAAGACTGTCAGTGTGAGAAAGAAAGTTGGAAAGCTGATTTTAAAAGCCGATTATAGCGATGAACACTAAGACCGCCAGTGTGAGAAAGAATTTTTAGAAGCCTGATTAAAAGAGATAATTATAGCGATGAATACTAACTAAGACTGCCAGTGTGAGAAAGAAAGTTGGAAAGCTGATTAAAAGAGATAATTATAGCGATTGATACTAACTAAGACTGCCAGTGTGAGAAAGAAAGTTGGAAAGCTGATTAAAAGAGATAATTATAGCGATTGATACTAACTAAGACTGCCAGTGTGAGAAAGAAAGTTGGAAAGCTGATTAAAAGAGATAATTATAGCGATTGATACTAACTAAGACTGTCAGTGTGAGAAAGAAAGTTGGAAGCCTGATTAAAAGAGATAATTATAGCGATTGATACTAACTAAGACTGTCAGTGTGAGAAAGAAAGTTGGAAACCTGATTAAAAGAGATAATTATAGCGATTGATACTAACTAAGACTGTCAGTGTGAGAAAGCAAGTTGGAATCCTCATTAAAAGAGATAATTATAGCGATTGATACTAACTAAGACTGTCAGTGTGAGAAAGAAAGTTGGAAGCCTGATTAAAAGAGATAATTATAGCGATTGATACTAACTAAGACTGTCAGTGTGAGAAAGAAAGTTGGAATCTTCATTAAAAGAGATAATTATAGCGATTGATACTAACTAAGACCGCCAGTGTGAGAAAGAAAGTTGGAAGCCTGATTAAAAGAGATAATTATAGCGATTGATACTAACTAAGACTGTCAGTGTGAGAAAGAAAGTTGGAAAATTGAGGCAATAACTTCAGTACTAAAAAAATGTTGAAACGACATTTGAAGTACAGCATTAATCAAGCCGATTTCGCTGTTTATATTTCGAAAGTTTCGCAATGAATGGCTGAAACATGACTAGACAGGTTAGATTGGAATATTTAAATCATCCGATATTCATGTGAATATATTAAGTAATGAGATGTTGAAATATATTTGAGGTCCCACATCTTTCGAGATTTGTATTGGTCAAAAAAGCAGAATATTTCAGCCCAAAATAGCATTTCAGAAAATGAAAAATATCTTATGCAACAAATCTATGTCAATAAAAATGAGAAAGAGAGTTCATCGGTGCTATATAGAACCAATTCTGACCTATGGAAGCGAATCATGGACAGTGGACTAACAAATGAAAAGACGATTAGAGGCCACACAGATGGGATTTTTCAGAAAAATGTTGAAAGCTCCATGGACAGCTACAAAGAACAATGAGGAAATTTTCAAAGAGGCCAACACAAAAATAGAGCTCCTAAAAACATTACAAAGAAACAATCAACATTTTTCGGGCACATCATGAGAAGAGCAAGATTGGAATACTTGGTCAGAACTGGAAAAATAAAAGGAAAGAGAGATCGCTGACGACATAGGGAGAAAATACTGGATAGCTTGGTATCATGGCATGGAAAACAGTCAACAACAGAACTGATACGATGCACTGTAGATAGAAGATAAAGATAGAAGATAAAGAAAAGAGAGTTCGCGGACGACAAAGAGATAAAATACTGGATAGCTTGGTATCATGGCATGGAAAACAGTCAACAACAGAACTGATACGATGCACTATAGATAGAAGATTGTGGAAGAACATGATCGCCTACGCCAACCGGCATGGCACATGATGATGATGATGGTGATTGGTCAATTGAGAAAAGGCATGGCAGAATATACAGAGTGAGAAACCCAGCCTACAATTCACATCCACACGCAGTCAAGAAATGAAAAAAAAAAAAAAACGAAATGTTTCTTCTAAAGCGGTTGGCAACACACTAGCAACATTTTTTTGTAGGCGTAAACATGCCAAATTCAAGAAAAATGTGGTTATTAAAGGAGTTTTTTGTGCTTTAAATCTTTTCAACGTAAGAGGTTGTGTGCAAAACAGCGTGTTAATTTGTTCACATTTTTTTAGGATCCTTTGATGATCATTGACTAGTTTGGATCTATGAGGATCTACAGAGTGGATAGAGATTATTAAAGGCTACAAAGTATGCAGTACATAATGAACTGGTGTACTGTCGACAACAGATAGCATTCATTTGCCTGATCGACGGGCATCTAGGGTGACCCCAGCCACAGCCGATTATAGATTTACTTAAACAGCATGTGAGCTGAGTGGAAACTCCAGTAAAGCTTCGAACTAATGTGCCGTTTTCAGCTATGCGAGCAGGTCAGTTTTTGGAGTGACGTCATCTGTCTAGAGCAACTATAGTTGAGAACGTCACGCAAGTTGGGGTGTTTTTTACTAGTTGATTGTGTTGATCATATAAGAAAAAGGAACGAATGGAATATACTGTGACAAGTGGTGGAGCGGATATGGGCTATTCCCACAATGAAACTTGATCCGTGGATATATTAAAATAGGTTCTGTTTCTGCGGTTATTTTTTCGTTAACTAAATGTTTTAAGAGAAAACACGCTCTATTTATCAGTGGTTATTGAACTGGACTACCACGGACAATGGGTAGGGTTCGATCCCAACCGACGGCTTCCGGGTTCACCCAGCCTTAAATGGGTACCGGATTTTTTTCTGGGAAAGTAAAGTAGCACGGGCGTAATACCGACCACATTACCCTAAAAATCATGTGCTGAAGGTCTGTAAAATATAGGGTCACTAACACCATATTTCCCTATACGCCACTTGGCGTGACGGGGGTACTTTACTTTTTTTTTACGCTCTATTTACTCAACATAAATATCTACTTGTACACCATAGCATACATGTTTTGTGTGAAATAAAGTAAATTCACTTCCAGAATTAAACATTCGGTAACATTGTACTCTTTATACAAAATAAAGGCACGTGCCGATTGATAAAAATAAGAGACCACGTAGTATGTTTGGCAACCTTATACTCCCAGTGGCAAATATTAAACATTATATACTATATGAAACAGCAAATGGAAAACAGAATGATACTATTTCTCAATTATTGTTAAAGCAACAATACGGTCTACTTCTATTTCAGACATCCAACAGTTCTGCTATGTCAGTTTCCCGACTTTTCTCCACTTGCATGAAAAGAAAGGCCACAACTTGTGAAATGAAAAGCCTCGAAGAGCATTTAATGTGATAATGACAACAAAAATTAGAAATCGGTATTTTTTATTTATCAATTTAAAAATCAACAGGACTTTTTCCTACACGCACGCACATACACACACACACACACACACACACACACACACCCACATATATATATATATATATATATATATTATATATATATATATATATATATATATATCATCATCATCATCATCATGTGCCATACCAGTTGGCCAAGGCGATCATGTCCCTCCACAATCTTCTATCTACAGTGCAACTTTTCAGTTCTGTTGTTGACTGTTTTCCATGCCATGACACCAAGCTATCCAGTATTTTGTCTCTTTGTCGTCCGCGATCTCTCTTTCCTTTTATTTTGCCAGTTGTAACCAAGTATTCCAACTTTCCTCTTCTCATGATGTGCCCGAAAAATGTTGATTGCTTCTTTCTGATGTTTTTTAAGAGCTCCCTTTTTGTGTTGGCCTTTTTGAGAACTTCCTCATTCGTCTACTTAGCTGTCCAGGGAACTTTCAACATTCTTCTGAGAAATCCCATCTCTGTGGTCTCTAATCGTCTTTTCATTTGTTTGTCTATTGCCCATGATTCGCTTCCATAGGTCAGAATTGGTTATACATATATATATATATATATATATATATATATATATATATATATATGTATATATATATATATATATATATATATATATATATATATATATATATATATACGACCTTTGGTGTCTTGCCAGACAGTTGGTAGCAAGCAATCATTATTTGTCAGTAGTTTGGTAAAATATCAGTGTCTTATGCTTGATGCTGTTTTGCTGAGCAGCTTCTCTTTTGGATGAGTCTGCCAATATTGAAAAGACAGATCAGACCGAAAAATGAACAAAATCCATTTGTGGTTGCGTATGGCCTCGTCTCCTTTTTCCTGCGTCTTTTGTCTTCTGATTTTGACATAATCATGATATAATATGTGGAAACTTTAACAGTTCGGAGATAAGTGTGTTATAACTATTTGCCGAACTCGTTTATCGGCAAGTGTTGTAACTATAATTATCAGTTGGTACTGGCGATACAATTGTATAATAGATAAGTTTCTGTGACTAGTGAAAGACACTTCGGCCAGGCCTGTTAAAAATGCCTACAATCTCCCTGTCTTCCAAAGAGAGACAATAAAGACAAAGTTATATCACACTTTTGATCTCGAATAAAAGAACTGTGTCGAATAAGTTTATCGTTGTCAAAGACACATCATTCAGAGCTGGGCTATTTAAAAACAAGAATATGAATAATTGGTCTATTTATCGTGAAATTGTAGAGTTAAATACAATTTATTTTCAAATTAAAAATAGTGACCTTGGAGAAGAGAATAGACAATTCATCAACGAATGTGAATCCATTTATTATCCCTCTCTTAATAAATATAGTAGACCAGAGCTTCAGAGAACTGGTACATCTCGATTTTCTAAGTCTTAAAACAACTAATAATGAAAAGAGAACTACTAAACACAATTCAAACAAGACAGATGCGATTTTGGGGTCATGTTAAAAGACACAACAGCCTACTAAAAGTAATCCTGGAGTGGAAACAACAAAGTAAAAGAGGCAGAGGCTGACCAAGACTAACATGGACGAGTAACATCAAAAGATGGACAAAACAGCCTGTGGCAACCTACACCATCAAAGCAAAAGACAGAGCAGAATGGCGCTCCATGGTAGCCAAACTTCGTTGCGGAGATGACACTCGATGATGATGATGATGGTAGGATAGGGTGTTGGTTCCGGAAAAAGAACACTTTTATTTATTTATTTTTTTAGGAAAAAAAACTTGATTAGGAGCAACATCAGCCCTGTTGGTTCCGGAAAAAGAACACTTTTATTTATTTATTTTTTTAGGAAAAAAAACTTGATTAGGAGTAACATCAGCCCTGTTGGTTCCTTAAAAAGAACACTTTTATTTATTTATTTTTTTAGGGAAAAAAACTTGATTAGGAGCAACATCAGCCCTGTTGGTTCCGGAAAAAGAACACTTTTATTTATTTATTTTTTTAGGAAAAAAAACTTGATTAGGAGTAACATCAGCCCTGTTGGTTCCTTAAAAAGAACACTTTTATTTATTTATTTTTTTAGGGAAAAAAAACTTGATTAGGAGTAACATCAGCCCTGTTGGTTCCGGAAAAAGAACACTTTTATTTATTTTTTTTTTTTTTGAGGAAACAAAAACTTGATTAGGAGCAACATCAGCCCTGTTGGTTCCGGAAAAAGAACACTTTTATTTATTTATTTTTTTAGGAAAAAAAAACTTGATTAGGAGCAACATCAGCCCTGTTGGTTCCGGAAAAAGAACACTTTTATTTATATATTTTTTTAGGAAAAAAAACTTGATTAGGAGCAACATCAGCCCTGTTGGTTCCGAAAAAAGAACACTTTTATTTATATATTTTGTAGGAAAAAAACTTGATTAGGAGCAACATCAGCCCTGTTGGTTCCGGAAAAAGAACACTTTTATTTATATATTTTTTTAGGAAAAAAAACTTGATTAGGAGCAACATCAGCCATGTTGGTTCCGGAAAAAGAACACTTTTATTTATTTATTTTTTTAGGGAAAAAAAAAACTTGATTAGGAGCAACATCAGCCCTGAACTATATTTACAGAAAACAATTGAAATGGTTTGGACATGTAACATGGAACCGGCAAAAAAAACATTTCACAACAAGCACTAACAGCCAGGAGCAACAACAGAAGTCATAGAGGAAGACATCACAATTAACGGATAAGTGAAATCTCGGACGTCGTTTGAAAGCACTTCTAAGGGGGGAAAGGGGGGGGGAGCGGGCGAACAAAAGAGATCTTTAAAAAAGATTCAATTTTTCCTCGACGCTAATAGACCTGATGATAGACAGGAGAAAGCAAGACTAATTTGTATGTACGAGTATTGTAATGAGTGTGTATGCTAAAACTCAAAATATGTTGACATAACCTCGTCAAGAGTTATATATTGTGTTGTCAATTTTCAATTATAATCAATCACTGTTGTTCTAAAGAGCAGCTTGGCACCAACATCAGACACGGATGTTTCTGTTTCAACAAACCGCCAGTAATTTTACAGCAATCGCTAATGTTAGTAACAATCAAGAAATACTTTACACCAATCAAAGATAAAAATAACCTCTACAGAGATGAAATGTGTTAGACGAATGACAGGAAACAGTCTGAGAGATAAGATCAGAAATGAAGAACTGAGAAAAAAGCTAGGAATAGCCCCCGCCATAGAATATATAAAGAAACCACAAATAAAATGGTTTGGCCACGTGACAAGGCAGAAAGATCAAAACACAACACAACGAGCCTTCAGCAAATGTTGTGAGAATACCAAACCCAATGGTCTACCACGAAAAAGATGGATGGATGGAATATCAGAACCACTAGGAAACATAACAGCAGCAGAAGCGAACAGAAGAGCAAAAGACCGCAAATTGTTTCTCCTCTCGACGCTGAAAGGCAAATGAGGAAGGAAAGAAGAGGAAGAAGAAGAAGAAGCAGAAGAAGAAGCAATGATACTTTATAATGATAGGTTTTAATTTTCACCAATAAATGATTTATTTAAATCATGGAGACTTTTTATTAGTGTTCCTTTGTATTGTAAGCGTTTGACTGAGTTTCGTCTAATCACTATTTTTTTTTTTAATTCACCTGATAAAGGTAAGGGTAATGTACGAGACTTTAATCGGCAACGTAGCACGCGAGTTTTCACCCATATGTGCTCGGCCGCCTATCCAGAAGTGTTCGGAGACTTCTGAATAGTGTCGTTTCAAGCATCGAAACTCACGATGCGAGGCAGCATTCCTCATCTTCCCAGAGAGCTACCCTGGTACCCATTTCTCCCATTAGCTGGGTCGACCGCGGGGGACAGGCTACCGATACCCCCACCTGTTGTTTTATATCAGTTTGTGTTGATCATGAAATTAATCAAGTTTACCTAAACTGTGTCGTGATATGAGCATTACTCTTAAAGTGAGTGAAAGCGAGATATAGAGAATAACAGAAACTAGGTGAGTGAGTGATTGAGCAAATGAGTGAGTGAATGAAAGAATAACTATGTAAATATGTGAGTGAATGATGAAAGAATGAAAGAGCAAATGAGTGAGTGAGTGATTGAAAGAGTGACTGTGTAAATATGTGAGTGAGTGAGTGATTGAGCAAATGAGTGAGTGAATGATAGAGTGACTATGTAAATATGTTAGTGGGTGATTGAAAGAATGAATGAGCAAATGAGTGAGTGAATGAAAGTGTGACTATGTAAATGAGTGAGTGAGTGATTGAAAGAAGAATGACTGGGAAAATGTGTGAGCGAATAAGTAACTGAGCAAATGAGTGGGCGAGTGAAAGAGTGACTAAGTGAGTAAATAGTGAGTGGGTGAAAGTGACTGTGTAAATGAGTCAGTGAGTGAATAAGTGATTGAGTAAATAATGTACGAATGAGTGATTGAAAGAGTGATTGAGTAATGAGTGATTGAGAGAGTGAGTGAGTGTGAATAATTGAAAAAGTGATTGAATAAGTGAGGGAGCGACTAAGTAAATTAATGAGTGAGTGAGTGAGTGAGTGTGTGTGTGAGTGAGTGAGAGTGAGTGAGTGAGTGAGTGAGTGTGTGAGTGAGTGAGTGAGTGAGTGAGTGAGTGAGTGTGTGAGTAAGTGAGTAAGTGAGTGAGTGAGTGAGTGAGTGAGTGAGTGTGTGAGTAAGTGAGTGAGTGAGTGAGTGAGTGTGTGTGTGAGTGAGTGAGTGAGTGAGTGAGTGTGTGAGTGAGTGAGTGTGTGAGTGAGTGAGTGTGTGTGTGAGTGAGTGAGTGAGTGAGTGAGTGAGTGAGTGAGTGAGTGAGTGAGTGAGTGAGTGAGTGAGTGAGTGAGTGAGTGAGTGAGTGAGTGAGTGAGTGAGTGAGTGAGCGAGCGAGCGAGTGAGTGAGTGAGTGAGTGAGTGTGTGAGTAAGTGAGTAAGTGAGTGAGTGTGAATATATTCCAGTGTTTCAGAGTATGTGCTGACGTGTATGTCTGAATGCCATCGCAAAAGGGCAAATACGAAAACAAAAACAAACAAAAAAGTACACAATCAAATGAAAGAAACAGCGAACATTGATTCCCTTACCTCGAACACCACAGTGTCTCGTGTCGCCAAGTCTGAGAGAAGACCGGCTGTACACAATGTGTGGATGACCCTCCACACCTATCACGTTTGTGTGGTTCCATAGAGGCTCCACGAAGAAGTCGTCTGTATCGGTCGAGAACACGCCATGCTGTAGAAAAGAGATTTAACAAACATCTGATTGTTTCTACAAGTTCCAATTCTATTGTTAATTAAAAGACAATTGTTATATCAGTCCTTGTCCTGACTTCTCGAAAAAGGTTGTGACATAAATATTTAAAATAATTAATTACTGTAATAAATCAATACAGAGGGGGCAAAAATAAATCTGTTGAAAAAGATCAAACAACAAATGAACACAATATGAACTTCTTCTTCCTCATGCGTCTTTCAGCGTCGAGGGGAGATATAATTTGCGGTCTTTTGCTCTTCTGTTCGCCTCTGCTGCCTTTATATTTCCTAGTTTTTCTTATATTCCGTCAATTCATCTTTTTCGAGGTCGACCGTTTTGTCTGGTGTTCTCGCAACGTTTACTGAAAACTCTTTGTGTTGTGTTTTGATCTCTCTGCCCTGTCACGTGGCCAAACCATGTTATATGTTGTTTCTTTATATATTCTATTATAGGAGTTATTCCTAGCATTTTTCTCAGTTCTTCATTTCTGATCTTATTTCTCAGACTTTCCTGTCATTCGTCTAACACATTTCATCTCAGTAGAGGTTATTTTTCTTGTTGTTCTTGCATCTAGGGTCTAGCGAGAGCTAGGTTACCGGTTGTCCAAGATGGTGGTTTGTTTTAATTTCGGAGTGTGGATTCTGTGATAAAGGTAAAGGTAAAGTACGAGACTTGAACCGACGTTTTAGCACGCACGTTTCCACCCATATGTGCTCGGCCGCCTATTTAGAAATGTTCGGAGATTTCTGGATAGTGTCGCCTCAATTATCGAAACTCAGATGCGAGGCAAAATTCCTCACCGTCCCAGGGTAACACCCTGGTACCCATTTCTGCCAACGGCTGGGTCGACCGTGGGGGTATTCTTTTTTTTTTCCCAACCACGAGTACAATTCACACTGCTCCCAGCGGGAATAGAACACGGATTGTCCACACGTCGGTAGTCCAGTCGGGTGTTTTCCCAACTAGACTACCGAGTTCCCCAAAGTGATAAAGATGACCGAAAAAGTGTTTCTACCAGATATATAGGTTTTTTTCAAAGTTGTGTAAAGTGCTCTATTCAAGAAGGAGGACAAGATCATATACGTACTTTTAACATGTAACCATCTAAACATGTATAGTTAGAGCGTTATTAACGATTGCATGTGACGCCTAGCGTTCTAGTACGTGGTGGAAACATCTTCGGGCTACCCCCAAAGTGTGTGTTTTAAGTTAAACCTTTAAATTACGACAGACTCAGCAAATCACAGAAATTGGAGATAGACAACAAGTATAAAGTATCACAATATGAACAAGAACTTTAAATGTTGTTGACAGATGAAGAGATGCATTAACCTACTGGAAGCCATCTGGAGGGGGCAAATAAAGCAGCGACAGACAAAGACAGAAGTGGACATTAAGTGATGGGATAGGAGAACCTGTGATAAAGTGTACCATCTAGGCAAAAGAAAGAGCGGATGAGCGGTCCATGGTACCTAATCATCAATATGGAGACGGCACGGGGTGACGATGAAGACATACCTATTTAGTGTAGCTTGTTGGTTTAAAAGAAGAATTAATTTAACGTCTTATTTTTATACGACCTTAATTTCTTTTAAACTATTGTTAATCTTTTCTAGCTTTTAATTGTCACGTATTTATTGT
The DNA here is from genome assembly GCA_032433765.1 of Megaustenia siamemsis. Classification (NCBI taxonomy): domain Eukaryota; kingdom Metazoa; phylum Mollusca; class Gastropoda; order Stylommatophora; family Ariophantidae; genus Megaustenia; species Megaustenia siamemsis. The sequence continues at coordinate 49,138,403 of JAVIAB010000139.1, forward strand.
ACACGTGCGCGCGCACACACTTATACAGACATAGAATTCACACACACACACACACACATATATATATATATATATATATATATATATATATATGCGCAGATGGGATTTAACACGTTATCGCTGAAGTTGTCAGACCTATGTAGTTAAAGAGATAGCTTTGCATTCCACAGCTAGTGCCCCCTGTCATCCACGTTATTATTTAGCACCCAGCATACACATGCTTTGAAATCGTAATCTGGAAGGAAGAAAGCTGTTGAAACACGCACCGATTTTATTTTTACTTGCTGCTGATACATTTCATGACATGGTTGCCTCGGTAGCCTATTTAGGAAAATAA